>PVLA01003384.1:0-153092 GCA_004027455.1 Hydrochoerus hydrochaeris
TAAACAAGGAGAAAGCAGAAATCAAACAACTGGAACATAACATAGCAAAGTTGAGCCAGTACGTATCAGTGATATCCATAAATATAAATGGCCTCAATTCACCTATAAAAAGAAATAGATTGACAGAATGGATCAAGAAACAGGATCCCACAATATGCTGTATACAAGAAACACATCTGACCCAAAAGGAAACTCATAGATTAAAAGTCAAAGGATGGAAAACTATTCCATGCAACAGGAACTCAGAAAAAAGCAGGGGTCACTATTCTATTTGCAGACAATGTGAACTTCAAACCTAAAATGATTAAAAGAGATAAAGAAGGTCACTACATACTCGTTAGTGGAAAAAATCAAGAGGAAGAACTAACAATTATAAATATATATGCACCAAATACAGGAACACCCAACTATATAAGACAGATACTAATGAACATGAAAAACCAAATACACAAGAACACCATTACAACAGGGGATCTTAACAGCCCATTGTCACAAAGAGATAGATCAACTAGACAAAAAGTCAGCAAAGAAATAACAGAACTGAATCATACCTGTGAGCAATTGGACTTAGAAGATGTTTACAGAGTGTTCCACCCAACCACATCAGAATACACATGGCACATTCTCCAAAATAGACCATATATTATCCCATAAAACATTCTTAAGTAAATGCAAAGGTATTGAAATCATCCCATGCATAATATCTGATGATAGCTCACTGAAACTGGAAATTAATGGCAAAAAAATTGCAAAACCTGCATAAATACATGGAAATTTACCTTTTGAACTAGTGGGCTATAGGTGAAATTAAAGAAAAAATAAATCAATACGTACAATTCAATGAAAATGCAAAAACAGCATACTGCAATCTGATGCAATGAAAGTGGTTTTAAGAGGGAAATATAAAGCAATAAATTGTCATATCAAGAAAACAGGATGAACACAAATAGACAACCTAATGCTCCATCTCAAGCGTCTAGAAAAAGAAGAGCAAGCGAAACCCAAAGCTCAAAGAAAAGAGGAAATTGTAAAGATTAGAGCAGAAATCAATGTAATTGAAACTAAAAAAGCAATACAAAGAATTAATGACTCAAAACCTGGTTTTTTGAGAGAATAAACAAAATTGACAAACCCCTAGCTAACTTTATCAAGAGAAAGAAAGAAAAAACCCAAATTCATGCAATAAGAACTGAAAAGAGGGAAATTGCTACATATCCCATGGAAATTCAAAAGATCATGAATACCTACTTTGAAAATCTCTACTCAAAGTGGAAAACACAGAGGAAATGGACAGATTTCTAGAAACATATGAACTGCTACAGCTCAACCAAGAAGATATAGCAATTTTGAATAACGCAATATCAGCTATTGAAATTGAAAATGTAATTTGAAACTTACTAACAAAAAAAAAGCCCAGGTCCTGAGCTGAATTCTACAAGAAATTTAGAGAAGATTTGATGCCAATACTACTTAAACTCTTCAATGAAATTGAGAAGAAAGCAATCCTCCCTAAGTTACTCCTGGAGCAAGTATTACTCTGATACCAAAACCAGAGGAAGGCCCAACTGAAAAGGAGAACTATAGGCCAATATCACTAATGAACATTGATGCAAAGATTCTCAATAAAATACTGGCAAATAGAATGCAGCAAATCATCAAGAAGATTATACATCATGACCAAGTGGGGTTCATTCCAGGAATGCAGGGATGGTTTAATGTATGCAAATCAATAAATGTAATACACCACATCAACAGAGCCAAAAACAAAAACCACACGGTCATCTCAATAGATGCAGAAAAATCTTTTGATAAAGTCCAACACATGTTCATGATAAAATCCCTTCAGAAACTTGGAATACACGGTGTCTACCTCAAACTTATAAAGGCCATCTATGACAAACCAACAGCCAACATTATAGTAAACAGACAAAATCTGAACGGTTTCACTTTAAAATCAGGAACAAGACAAGGATGTTCACTATCACCACTCCTTTTCAATATAGTTCAGGAAACACTAGCTAGGGCAATCAGAGAAGAGAGAGAAATAAAAGGAATAAAGATAGGAAAGGAAGAAGTTAAATTATCACTATTTGCAGGTGACATGATACTCTATATAGAAGAACCAAAAAACTCAGAAAAGGACTTATATCCAAATCATATAAAGAATTGAAAAACATCAAGCCCCCCAAATTCAAAGACCCTCTCCAGAAATGGGCATCTGAGATGAACACACAGTTCTCAGAGAAAGATATACAAATGGCAAATAAATACATGAAGAAATGTTGACCATCACTGGTCATTCAAGAAATGCAAATTAAAACAACATTGAGATTCCACCACTCTCCAGAATGCCACATGGAGAATTCTTAGAAGACTAGCATTGGAAATTCCATTCAACCCAGCTATTCCCCTCCTGGGTATTTTTAGTACTTCTGTACTGAAAACTTTATATCACAGTGATATATGGGCACCCATGTTCATAGCAGCACAGATTTTGTCTGTTTAGCTAGATCCTGGAAACAACCAAGATTCTCATCAACTGCAGAGTGGATGAAAAAGATGTGGTATTTTTATTTACACAATGGAATATTACTCAGCTATAAAAAAGGATGATCTTGAGGCCTTTGTAGGTAAATGGAGACAACCTGAGACTATCCTTATTAGTGAAATAAATAAGAATCATATTTATAAATATTACATTGTGTCTCCAGTATAAAAAGTAATAAGAACTATAAAAGTAATAAAAGCCAAAATGTGTAATTCCTATTGTAAAAAAGAGAGGAAAAGAAAAGGCTCTAAGGGATAAAACTGCATGTATGTTTGAGTGTGTAAAGTAGATGACCGTATTGCTGAATCTTTGTTGGATCTTTGAGCAGAACTGTTTGCAATCTCACTGTTTGAATGTCTACTAAGTATCCTTTAACATTGTAACTTGAACAACTATATCCAAGATGATAATATATAATTTATCAACTAGTGATTTCTTAAGTGGGTTTTTTCTCTTTTTCCTTTTTTTTTCTTTCTTTCTTTTAGAATTCTGTATTGTTGCTACCCATTTTCTGTTTTGCCTTTTTTCTTCTTCTTAAATAAAATTTTAAAAATGTATAATTGCTATTATAAAAAAGAGGAAACAGGAAGTGCTGTACAAGATATAACTGCATGTATATTTAAGTGTGTAGGATTGATAACCATATTTCTAAGTTCTTGATGGATTGTTGAACAGATCTATTTGCAGTCTCACTGCTTGCATCTCCACTTTGTGTGCTTCAGTTTTGTAACTTGAACAACTAACTCTAAAAGACCAATATGTAATTTATCAACTAGTGATTTCTTAGTGTTTTTTCCTTTTTTTCTTTCAGAATTCCATATTGTTGCTACCCTTTTTTCTGTCTTGCTTTTTTTCTCTGTAAATGAAATTTTTAAAATGTGTAATTGCTATTGTAACAAAGAGAAATAGAAAGTACTATAAAAGATATAACTGCATGTATATTTAAGTGTGTAGGATTGATAACTATATTTCTAAGTTCTTGTTGGATTGTTGAACAGATCTGTTTGCCATCTCACTGCTTGAATGTCCACTTTATATGCTCTAATTTTATAACTTGAGCAACTATTTCCAAAAGAACAATATGTAATTTATCAACTAGTGATTTCTTACTGTTTAACTTTTTTTTTTTTTTTTTGAAATTCAGGAATATCTCTACTCTTTTTCTTTTTTTCTCTTTAAATAAAAAAAACTTTGAATTTTGGGCTAATTTTAGTCTTACTGAAAGTTGCAAAAATAGGAAAAGGATTTCCTTTACATTCTTCACCCCATTTCTTCCAATGCAAACATTTTCTATAGAATAATTATTAAGAACAGATGAACATTAATAGAAAATTAGTAATTAAATCATAGAAGTAATTAGATCATAGATTTTATTTGATTTCTTAAAAATTCTGGCACTTGGGGATGAAGTGTGTACCAATGATCTCCAATGACCTCATAATTTTCAATAAATGTCAAAAACCACTGGTCTCATCCTTTGGCAGGTCCTGACAATTGGAATTGTACATTGTTATCTCAGAACTAGTTGTTTAGTTTACAAAATCTATATACAAGAAAGTTATCAATCAAACAATGACAGTACAAACTATTGTTTTTGAAGAACTAAGAGGGATTTTATTATCTTTTTGCAAAGAATTCCTATTATTTTAATATGTTAATATTAATACTAATATTTTAATGTTAAAAATACATGATGCTACTTGATAGAACACACAAACACACACACACACATTTGGTCCTGAGGTAAATTTTCATACTATAATAGCTACATGGTACAAGAGACAATAGGGATGAGACACAGGGTGAAGCCACAGTGGCCATAACCCTGTATAGTGTTAAGGCTGGAAATCAATTTGGGTGACAATCCAGCTTCTCAATGTAGGGATGTTCATAGTTCACACAAAAAGGAGAAAAAAATACCCACTCATAATATTGCTCTGAGCAGCTCTGAGTTGAAGGTGGAAAATCATCTGAAAACTTAGGTCAGAAAACAATTCAGGATTCATACCCAGAAACAATTGTTATCAACTGGTATTTGCTGATTTAAGAATTCTGAGCACACACCCATCTTCATGGAAATGTGCAATCATGTCAGAAGCCTGAGTTGAGACTTGTTGAGCATTTATGTAATAATAATTGTTCAGTATTTACTTTCTTGTTAAATTTGAATCGAACCTTGAAAAAACAAGTAAGTCCTGATACTTTTATGATCTTGCAAAAGTATTTTTTCAGATATCATAAAATATCTATTAAAATTAGTGTTCCTGGTAGTAATTAAGATTATAGGACAATTGACTACCAAAGTTGTGCTTGTACCAACTTTTGAGATCTGACTGTGCATTTCTTCCTAATTGCAACTTCACCAGTTCAATATTAGTAGCATGAAATGAACAGCAGAAACATTTACACCATGCAAATTGGCAAGCAAAAAAAATCATGGCTTCCTTTGTGCCCACCTCTCACACCCCTGCTCCTGCTAAGATTGGCTGCTAAACATTTACCAGCCCACTACTGAGTTTATCTTACTGTTAGTGAGTACTACATGAAGCAAATAGATAGCTATATTATTATTTTCTCAACATACCTTAGACTTTTTTCTTTTATATATTTTATTTTTATTACTATACTTAAATTTAACCTATATCTTAAAGTTTGAGGGACATTACTTCCTGGTTCAGAATTCTTTCACTATTTTCACAGGAAAAACCTATTATGAAGGTGATTTGCACCTACCTGACATTCACCTGTAATAAAAAAAGAACCATCAAGACCAAGCATAGCTCTGAGCCAAGGTACTGAATTTCTGATAACTAAGGCTTTTACTATAGTCATGATAATGTACGTATCTTTGAAATAAACTTATCAACAGAGGCAACAGTGCAAGGCTTACTTTTGTTCTCTACTGAGAAATGTCTGATACACTGAAAAATTCTAGTTCATGTGGATGAGTTACAATAAGAAACATATTTTTTTATTTAAAAGAGAAAAAAACATGTAAAGTGTAGAGATAATACAGAATTTAAAAAAAAGATAAATAGTAAATCACTAGTTGATAAATTACATATTGTCCTCTTAGAAATAATTGTTCAAGTTATAAAATTAAAGCATACAAAATAGATATTCAAACAGTAATACTGTAAACAGCTACACATGCATGAGTCTCTACATGTATTTCTATCCTTTCTGTATTAGAGGGAAAAACAAAACATAGCAAGACAAAACAAAACAAATTCCTATAAAAACATGAAACCAAAGAGTCATATAAAACCACAGTATAAGGTGATCTACAATGGTTACTGTGTTGTCTTTTATTATCTTCAATAGAATTGTCTATATCATCAGGCATAATTGAATATAGCAGTATAATTGAATATAGTAGTACATAGCAATATTAGTAAAAATAAAACATTGTAGACAGTATAAAACTTCAAAGGCAGGTAATAATCAAACCAGAGTAGATATTCTAGTGAATCTTGTCACCTTCAGTGTAGTTGCCTATATTCTCAGACTTGATACTATCAATCATAACAAGTTTGAATAAAATCTATCAATACAAAACAGCAGTCTAACAAACCAGATTCAATTATGATCAGTCATGGTAAAACAGTGTAGGTTATACAGAGCTTTAGATTAAGTTAATAGGAAATTAAGAATGATTACTGTACTATATCCTGCTATTTTTGGGATAACTGTCTGTGCCCTCAAGTCTAGTACAAGTAGAATGACTGGAACAAAATATAATACATCTAAGCAGAGTGGTGTGAGTAATGTGTGTTTTAAATCCTGGTACACTATTAACAATATAGTGTATCAAGGCCATCTATGTTAGAGATTCTAGTCATCTTTCTCTGCCTCATTTCTGCTATGCTATTTTTCTGCCTTTGTTTGTCTACTTTTCTCCTTCATTCTGCTGCCTGCCCCATTCATTGAGGCCTTTCTGCCACTGTTCCTAAACTCCTGCTATTTTTTTTTCTCTCTCTAGAATGTCCTTCAGTATTCTATGTAGGGTTGGATTGGTGGTCACAAATTCCCCCAGTTCCTCTTTGTCATGGAAGCATCTTGCTTCTCCATTAATTTTGAGTGACAGTTTTGCAGGGTACATCAATCTGGGCTGGAGGTTATTTTCTTTCAGGCTTGGAATACTTCACTCCAAGCTCTTCTTGAGCTGATGGTCTGTGTCAAGAAGTCAGCCATGATTCTGATGGGCTTACCTTTATAGATAATCTGTTTCTTTTCTCTGACAGCTTTTAATACTCTGCTTTTATATTGAATTTCTGGTATCTTGATTATTATATGTCTGGGTGTAGCTCTGTTTTGGTTGTAGGTGGCTGGAGATCTGTATACCTCATGTAACTGAATGTCATTTTCTTTTCCCATGCTTGGGAAGTTTTCATTAATTATTTCCATGAATAGCCTTTGTAATTTGCCTGTTTGTATTCCTGCTTCTTTGTTCACATTTCTTATTCTTAAATTGTAGATTCTCTTGTCATCTTCTGGCCTTTGTATTGTTACTGCCTGTTTCCTTGTTATTTTTAAGAGATCTTTCCTTTCATGATCACATATTGCAAACTTGTCTTCAAGTTTTGATAGTCTATCCTTAGTTTCTTTTAAGGAGTTTTGCCAGCTTTCAATGGATTTTTAAATTTCCTGGTAATCTCTTTGATTCTGCTTCATGTATTCTAGATTTTCTTTATATTCTTTATCGAATGCTTCTCTCCTTTTTTTGTGTTCCTCCCTTCTTTACATTTACAAATCTCAGGGGTTAGATCCTGATATGTAGAGGTGGCCAGTTACAGTTTACTACCTTTTTTTTTTTTTTTGATAAAGAGTCTCTCTATGTAGCCTAGGCTGATTTTGAACTCACAATGTAGCCTAGGCTGGTCTTGAACTCACAGTGATCCTCTTGCCTCAGCCTCCCAAGGGCTGGGATTCCAGGCATGCACCACCACACCAGGCAGCAGTCTACTACACTGTACATATGAATCTGCAAATACACCCCACCACATGGATTCTCAGTAACGCAGAGGGAGTTACTGTGACTTTAGGCGGCAGAGATAAACGATGAACTCAAAGCAGCAATGATGATACTCATTCATTTATAGGAACAATAATAAAACCGGTGGCCCAGAAACAAGAGTGACCTCAGGCAAACGTTGCACAGGAAGAGAGCCAGTTCATAGCTGTGAGATGGGAGGCATGTTCAGAGAACCAACTTGGTACAGAAGTCCAGAAAACCTATCCTGACTCTCAGGGAACCTCTCAGCAGGATATTGTGAGTTGTTGAAAGTGCAAAGGTTCGTACTAAAAAATGAAACTGGCCTGGGCTGAAGCTTGGAGTTCCCCCAGGCAAGCAGTGTGCAGGGATGAAGGGTGGAGGGGGTGAGTCCTGCTGCAAGTGGAAGGGTGGGTGGTGGGATGGACGAGCCTCTCCTGAGGATCACAGACCTTCAGCTGAGCTAAGACAGAAAGAACACTTCCTTCTGCAAGTGATAATGCTCACTCATGTCTTATGAATGCAGCAGTTTGTTGTATTTTGATTTTTTAAAATTAGTGATACAGCCTACACAAAGTATCCTATATTTGGAAAATGAATGTATGGAGATGGTACTATGTAAATTCTACTGACCTTATTCAGAGAAATACCTAGTTAGGACTTTAGGTGGTGCTACGAATCCAAAAATCAGAGCATAAACCAGCAAAGTAAATATGCCTGTACACATGATGTAATTCTGGAGAATGTGATTCTAATATTTACTTGAAAATAATAAAAACATTCAAATGCCATTTTAATGCAACGTTTAAAAAACAAACCCAGCAGAAATAATATTGAGTAATATTTTTGGAAAGCTGATAAAATCTGAGAAACAAAAATTGCTGAAGTTCAACAGTATTTTATCCCGGAACTTAACAGAAATATTTAGAAATGAGGTTATAACCTAGATACGCAGGAAACATGCAGTCAATTTGCATAATATTTGAGTTTCACGCATATGCATGAGTTTCAAAATGTGCTTCACTTATTAAGAGGCTACTGATGAGGTTGATTTGACCCCCTGAGAGTTTCCTAAAGACTTGTGCTTTCTATATATACGGAATAGGTTTGTTTCCATTTTAAGTTTGCTAAATTATATCTTGGACTGAAAGATATGCCTCATGAGTGATAAGGCTGGGCTATTTAAAAGAATAGAAGTTTATTTCTGTCTATGGTTGAAGAGGTGGAGACCTCTAGGAGCATGTGTCCACCGCTGCTCTCTTCTGGGAAACTCATTGGCTTTTGCTGCTTCAGTTCATGGATGAAAGCTGAAAGGCAAGTAGAGACAAGCAGAGAAGAAATGAGAAGTTGAGGACACCAAACTCCCTGATGAGAGCGCACTTCCTGTAAGTGCGAGGGCTGCTGTGGAAAAGGCATAAACCCGCCTGGCAGGGCTCAGCTCCCACAGTCCCGCACCCCCCATCCTCTGGCTGGAGGAGTTCCTTCTCAGTGCGTCCTGGTGGGCACAGATCAGGTGCACACCATACTGCACCGACACAGCTGAGCTTCTGATTTTAATTTTTCAAACTAGGTTCTGTAAGGATTGAGTTCAACAAGAAACAGTGTAAGAAAAAAACTTTCTTTAACCTTAGGGATAATGAGACTATTCTGTATGACACATAGCATGATGCTATTCTAAGTGTGTCCAAACCTATAGAATGAGCAGCGCTCAGGGTGAACCTGATGTAAGCAGTGGTATACACGGTTACACTGTGTGCATCTAGGTTAATCATGTGTTTATTTATTTTTGTCTTTTTGAGACAGGGTCTCGCTATGCAGTTCAGGCTGTCTTGAGCTCACTTCGTAGCCCAAACTGGTCTCAAACTCACAACAATCCTCCTGCCTTAGCCTCCCGAGTGCTGGGATTAGGGGAGTGGGCCACCCCGCCCTGCTAGGTTAATCATTTACAAGGTAACAAAAAGGTAACAGGCCGCCAGGGGATGCGAAAAAGAGGAGGGAAGCAGGGAGGCCATGCGTAGTAAGGCCAGGGAGGATTATTAGAAATCTGTGAGTCTTTAATTTGATTTTTCTGTGAGCTTAAACAAAAAAGGCCTCCGATAGCTTGCTATCTAGAAGAACTCAAAGTATTATTACAAATGAAAAAGAAAATCCTATCAATGAGAACTAAACACTATACTGAAATAAACGGACAGGGGGACTTTCTGCCTGTTCCATGTTATGAGAGTAATCTGCCTGTAAATATTTATTGAGAAGCTAGAGTGTATGGAAAATTAGGGAAAACACACACCCAGGAGCTTATAATCTATTTGTGGACACAATGATGGCACGTGTGGAGGAATAAATAATTGCTTGTTATCTGATATGTGCACATTTATCTCAGAAAATAATGTTGTGAGTCAGAGTTACTGCAGAAGATTCAGTAGAAAGGTTTAAGGTAGTTTTGAAGCAGTTTAGAGAATTTAAAAAGAAACAAGTTGAGATTCAAATTCTACTATGAAGTTTTTAGGGAAAAGCCTTTTCAAATCCAGCAAAGAGTGCTGGATGGGTGGGTAAATCCCAGCTTCCACAAAGCGTCTGATTAATTTTTATCCAAGCTGACAATCAGACTTGGTGGTGGAATTACAATTGAGATATACAAGATAATACTTGTATTGACTATTTCTACATATGAATTCCCAAATCTCAGTAAGTTGGTAAATGTTTATTTCAAGTTTATACGATACCTAACATGCATATGCCTGAGAGACAGCTAGTTCTCTGTATAGTGACTATATCTATGTTGGGAACTTGTGTTCTCTTTCCAAAGAATATGTTCCCTTTATGTAAGTTTTCAAATAACTTACTTTCAATAAAATACTTATTTCTCAACTTGTGTGATAAGACTGAATAAAAAAGAACAACTACATTATGAGATAGGAAGATTATGTTACTCTCAGAAGCATGGATGGAAAAATCCTGAACAAAATATTAGCATGCAAAACCCAGTGATTATATATAAAGTATACCACAAGTTACCTTCCAGTTAGAGTCATTCTAGAAACACAAGTTTATTTTAATATTTAAGTATAAATCAATTAAATTCACAGTAATGATAAAATAAACATAGAAGAATATATTTCAAAAAACTCAGTACAGTGATGGGAGCATGCCCAGCTCCAGCCCTCCATCCATGCGTCTTCTTTTTTTCTTTTCTTTTTTCTTTTTCTTTTTCCTCAGTTTCTTCCTGAGTCATGAGAATTTCTCTCCTTTTGTCTGGTCTTCTCCACGATGTTAAATTCTAGCATCTGAGTTGTTTTTCTCAGAGAGGATCTCTATTGTGCTACCTATCAATCTGCCATCTTTTTCTTCCTCAATCTATACATTTATGTTATATAGGTAATCTGTATTTTCTATAGAAAAATTACAAAACACAGGTTAGGAAAAAGTAAACAGAAAAGAAAAATGTCTCTAATTTCATAATATTAACATTATTGAAATTAACAATGGGGTTTCCTGTTACATTTATTAAGTCTATAAATGTTACACCATGTGTTTAATTAATTATGCCTGTAAATCTTTTTATATCCATGTACATGTCATGGTTATAGTTCACAAAAACATAAGACTACCTCTAATATTTTATGATTTTCTTAGACTGAAAGAAAAGAGACAGTCAGTTTCCATTCAGCACTTTGAGCACAGAAACCATGTGTCCTTGTTCACTGGTGAATTCCCAGCAGCTACCACAGTGCTCAGATGTGCTCTGTTACATGTGTAAACGTTCAGACCTAACCATGTGAGGCATCCCAGGTTTGAGAGTAGCATAAAGAAGACTAATGCATGTCAGAAATCTGCTGGATGAAAGGGAACTTGGCAGACTTGCAGTGCCCATCATCTGATTTGAACCATTTTTTTCTTTTCATAGGTACACTATGGCTTCCCAGAGAAAACCCAGGCCCTATGGATGATAATCCTTGTTTCTCTTGACCTTTCATGGTCATTTCAACTTTGGGAAAGAACCAGAAGTTTCACAGTGCCAGATCTGTCTGTAAGGTGGACCAGGATACATCTAATGTTTTTATGCGCTTGCCTTTCTGTTGGGTGGTCCATGGAAGCAGCATTCAGCAATTTTTAAAAAATTATACTTTGTGAAAACACTCAAGAAAGAGGATTTCTAGATGTGCTTTAGAAAATGTCAAGAATGATGGAGTAAGTGTGTTTGAATAGAAGGAGAATGTTCTGAGGAGGACTTATGGCAATATGTCTTTTACTCCAATTTTTTTTTTAATTTTAAGCACACCATAGTTTCAATCAGCCTTTGTATCTGGATTCTACTATCATCTGAAGGGAAGCAGAACTCAGTAAATGAATGCTGGGTAGCTGCCATGTGGGCACCTATTTTCTTCCATCCTTTTTTTTTTTTTTGATTACTTTTAAACCTGTGTTAAATGCTAATTTTGAGACAAAGATGTGGATAGACACGTGACCAATTTCTGTCTTAAAATTCTTCCAGTATTTCTTTATTTCACTATAGATGCACTATTATTAAGGTGAGTTCCATATGTTGAACCATTCTTGCATCCCTGGAATGATGTTTACTTGGTTTTTGTGTGCGGTATTTTTAATGATTTAAATGTGTTCTGTTAGTGAGATTCTTGCTGACAAGTTTTGCATCTATATTCCTCATTTTTAAGAGCATATTGTTGATTTTCCATGCATTTGTATAATCATTGTGTTTTCTTCTTTACTGATTTCTATCTTCATCACAGTATGATTTGATAATGTGCTGGTTATAACTTTAATTCTTTTTCATTTACTTAAACTGACTTTATCAGCTACTGTGACTTTACATGAGTTATTTTGTAGAAAGTTCATATGCCACTGAGAAGAATGTGTTCTGTCACTGAGTGAAACAACATATATATTTAATTCCATTTGTGTGAAAGTTATAATCAACTTTGCTTTTCTTTTTTGACTTTTTGTATAGTTGGATCTGTCTACTTGTAATAGTGAGGTACTGATGTCCCCCAATGTAATTGTGTTTGTGTTTATCTGATCTTTTATGTTCAGTGGCACTTTTTTTAAAAAGTTGAATGTATCATTGTTTGCAGCTGTATGTTAGCAAGTGTTATCTTTTCCTTTTAGCTTGTTCCTTTAACCAATATGTAGTGACTTTCTTTGCCTCTTTTCATCAGTTTGACTTGACATCTACTTTGTCTGACTGTAGGATAGCTATTCCTGCTTGTTTCTGGGTTCACATTGCATGGAATGTTATTTACCATCCTTTTAATTTTAGTCTATTTTCTTTTGAGGTTAAATGTGTTTCTTAATATACAGAATACTGTTGACTTTTGTTTCTTGATCTGTTCTGCCAGTCTGTGTCTTTGATTTGGAACTTGACACCTTTCACATTGAGCGTTATTATTGCTAGTCATTGATTTTTTCCTGTTATTGCCTTATTTTCTTGTTGCTGATTCCCTACCTTTCTATTCAACATAACTGCTCATCCTGGTATATTCATTGTACTAGACCTTTTTTTGTTAGTTTCATTGTCTCTTTCTAGGATATCCTTCAGAATTTTTGGAGTACTGGTTTTGTGGTCATGAATTTCTTTTTTTTACTTTAAAGACAATAAAACAAAACAGAACAAAACAGAACAAAGCAGATCAGAAGAAAACAATGCAAGTGACACAGAATTTCAAAGCCAGACAACGGATCAGCAGTGGCTACCATAATGTTTCTTGTTTTCTTCTGAATAATTGCCTATATCTTCACACATAGTGAATTCAAACAAAACAAAATAGTATAAAAACTGATAAAAACAAGAATAAAAGCATTACAGACCTTCAAAACCAGACAATAGGCAAATCAATGGCTAACATAATGTCTCTTGTTCTCTTCAAATAACTGTCCATACCTTCATATATATTGAAATTAAATAATACTAAACAGACTAAAACCACTCTAAACAAAGAATAAAATCATTACTGGATTTCATAGCATGGCAATAAGAAATCAGCAATGGATACCATCATGTCTCACTTTCTTCAAGGTAACTGTTCATATCATCATGCAAAATACAATCAATTCTTGTAAACAGTTTAGGAGATGTTCAAGGTATGAATAAGCCTCTATATGTACATCTAACAAATATAACGATAGCAGAGAGCCCAAAACACTGACAATATAGGCCTTCAAAACAAGGTGGTAGGAGCATAACTAGGGTTGTTATTTTACATAGTGATCTTCAGAAAAGTTCCTTAGTTTACCAGACAGAAACACGCAGAACTGATCCAATCCTATGAATGTTATCTGTTTTGTTCTAAGAACAGAATTAGTAGTACAATCAACTTAGTTATCTTAAGTATGATATACAAATTTATATATTTTTCTTTTCCCTTCTTTTTTTCTGCTTTTCCCTGAGTTATTTTTTCCCCTTTGAGCAGATTCTTACCCTTTCATAGTATTTTTTCTTTAAGCACCAGGGATTGAACTCATGATCTTGTGTCCTTTCATAGTATTTATTGAGGATATTGTATCTTATTTACTCTTACTGTTTCTTACACTAGGGAGACAATACAGCATTTACACATGTGAGTTTGATTTATTTCACTTATGGTCTCAAATTGAATCCATTTACCTATAAAAATCTCAGTGTGATCCTTCTTTATAGCTGAGCAGTACTCCATTTTATAAAAGTACCACATCTTTTTTATCCATTCCTCAGTTGATGGGCATTTAGGTTGTTTCCAAGATCTGGCTATTACAAATTGTGCGCTATAGACATGGATACATGTATATCACTGTGATATGATGTTTTCAGTTCTTCTGGGAATATGCCCAGAAGTGGGATAGCTGGGTCATATGAGACTTCCAATCTCAGCTTTTTGAGGAAACTCCAGACTCATTTCCACAGTGGTTGCACCAGTCTACACTCCCACCAACAGTGCAGAAGAGTTCCCTTTACCCCACAGCCTCTCCAGCATTTGTTGTTGATTTCTTTATCCTGGCCATGCTTTCAAGAGTGAGATGGAATCTCAGTTTGGTTTTAATTTGCATTTCTCTAATAACCAATGATGTTGAACATTTTTTCATGTATTTATTTTCCATTTGTATTTCTTCATCTGAGAAGTGTATATTCATCTCAGATGCTCCTTTTTGGAGAGGGTCTTTGAATTTCAGGGGTCTGATTTTTTATTATTCTATATATGTTCTAGATAGCAGTCCTTTGTCTGAGGGACAGTTGTCTAAGATTTTTTTCCCAAACCCCAATGTGGGGTTTTTTTCACTCTGTTGGAGATTTCTTTTGACATGCAAAAACTTTTTAATAAGATGAGATCCCAGTTGTTGATTCCAGGAAGCATTTCCTGTGCAGTTTGATGTGTTTTGTTTTGTTTTGTTTCATTTTTGGAACCAGGGATCAAACTCATGACTTTGTGCTTGCAAGGCAGGCCCTTGTGCTGCTAAGCTAAATCCCCAGCCCTGTGCAGTTTGATTTTTGTTTATGAATTCTCTGCCAACCCTTTGAATATCTTCAAGATTTCTACCTACTTTGTCTTCCAGCAGATTTAGTGTTTAGGTTTTAATATTTAGATCTTTGATTCATTTTGACTTTAGTTTAGTGCATAGTGATAGATGTGGGTCTAGTTTTAGTTTTCAATGTATGGAGAGTCAGTTTTCCCAGCACCATTTATTATAGAGGCTCTTTCTTCTAGTAGGCCTGTTTGGCCTTTTGTCAAATATAAGGTGGCTGAGTGTGTTTGTAGTTGTAGTTGTATCTTCTAATGTATTCCATTGATCTTCAGGTTTGTTTTTATTCCAGTACCATGCTGATTTTATTACAGTAGCTTTGTAGTATAACTTCAAGTTAAGGATTGTGATGTCTCCTGCCTTGTCTTTGTTGAAAAGAATTGTCTTTGCTATTCTAAGTCTCTTCTGGTTCCAGATGAATTTTAAGAATGATTTCTCTAGATCTGTGAGATATGTTAATAGTATTTTGATTGCAATTGCATTAAATTTGCATAACAATTTTGGGAGAATGGCCATTTTCACAATATTTGTTCTTCCTATCCATGAACAAAGAATGTTTTTCCATTTTTTGAGATCCTCTTCAATTTCTTTTTTCAGAGTACTGCAATTTTCACTGAATAGGTCTTTTACTTCCTTTGTTAGATTGATTCCTTAGTATTTTATTTTTTGGATGCTATTGTGAAAATTTCGTCTTCTCTTATTTCTCTCTCAGTGAGTTTGTTTTTTGAATAGAGGAATGCTATTAATTTTTTAGTGTTGACTTTTTATCCAGCTACATTACTGAATTTACTTATTATATCTAGAAGTCTTTCAATGGAGGGGTCTTCTACATAGAGTATCATGTCATCTGCAAATAATAATTTATCTTCTTTTCCTATTTTTATTCCTTTTATTTCTCTCTCTTGTATAATTTCTCTGACTAGTATTTCCAGCACTATATTGAATAAGAGTGGTGATAGTGAACAGCCTTGTCTTGTTCCACATTTTAGAGTGCAAGCTTTCAGTTTTTGACCATTTAATATGATACTGGCTATTAGTTTGTGACAGACTGCTTTTATTATATTGAGATAAAGACTGTCTATTCTGATTTTCCATAGGGTTCTTATCATCCATGAGTGTTGGACCTTATCAAAAGCTTTTTCTGCATCTATAGAAATGATGATGTGATTCTTATTTTTGACTGTATTGATATGGTAAATTACATTTATTGATTTACATATGTTGAACCATCTCCACATTCCTGGGATGAATTCCACTTGGTCGTGGTATATAATATTCTTGATGATTTTCTGCAATCTGTTTGCCAGTATTTTATTGAGGATTTTTGACTCTATGTTCATTAAGGAGTTTGGCCTGTAGTGCTCTTTTTTGGTTGGGTCTTTCTCTGGTTTTGGTATTAAGAAATGAGTTAGGGAGAATTGCTTCCCTTTCAATTTCATTGAAGAGTTTGAGGAGTGTTGGAATTAAGTCTTCCTTTAATTTCTTGTAGAATTCAGCAGTGAATCATCACGACATGGGTTTTCTTTGTTCATAAAGTTTTAATTACATTTTCTGTTTTCTTAATTGAAATTGGGTTATTCAGCAGTTTTACATCTTCTTGACCCAGCTTTTGTAATTCATCTGTTTCTACAAATTTGCCCATTGCTTCTGTGTTATCAAACCTATGAAAGTAGATGTTTTCAAAGTATACGTTGATGATCTATATTTCCACAAGGTCTGAGGTGATTTCACCCTTTTCATTCCATATTGCAGGAATTTGAGGTTTTGCTTTCCTTTTTAAAATAAAATTTGCTAGGGGATTATCAATTTTATTCTTTCAAAGAACCGACTCTTTGATTCATTAGTTCTTTGTATTTGTTCATATTCTCTATTGCATTAATGTCTGCTCCAATCTTTATAATTTCCTCCCTTCTTTTGGCTTTGGGCTTGACTTGCTCTTCTTTTTCTAGATGTTTGAGGTGTAACATCAGGTTGTTTATTTGTGTTCATTGTGTTTTCATGATGTGGGAATTCACAGCAATAAATTTTCCTCTGAAGACTGCTTTCATTGCATCCCACAGGTTCCAGTAAGTTGTATTTATATTTTCACTTGCTTGTAGATATTGTTTAATTTCTTCTTTAATTTCCTTGTGACCCACTGATTGCTCAAGAGTGTATTATTCAATTGCCATGTCTTTGTAGGGTTTTTGGAGTTTCTTCTATCATTAATTTCTAGTTTCATTGCACTATGATCTGATAACATGGATGGGATAATTTTAATTCTTTTGCATTTACTTAAGCACGTTCTGTGGGCTAGAATATGGTCTATTTTACAGAATGTCCCATGTGCTGCTGAGAAGAATGTATATTCTGAATTTTTCCACTAATGATTATGTAGTGTAGATTATTATCTTTTAATCATTTTAGGTTTGAAGCTCACATTGTCTGCAAATAGAATAGTTACCCCTGCTTTTTTTCTGGGTTCTTATTGCATGGAATACTCTTCTATCCTTTAACTTTTAATCTATGAATTTCCTTTTGGGTCAGATGTGTTTCTTGTATACGGCATGTTGTGGGATCATGTTTCTTTTTTTGGGGGGGGGATCATGTTTCTTGATCCATTCTGTCAGTCTATTTCTTTTTATAGGTGAATTGAGGCCATTTACATTTATGGATATCACTGATATGTACAGGTTTGACTTGGCCATGTTATGTTCCAGTTGTTTGCTTTCTGCTTTTTCTCCTTATTTAATTGTTTATCCTGCCTGGTGGTTTCTTTCTGTTGTTGTTTTGGGGATTGTGGTCATTTTTATCTCTGTGTAATATGTCTTTCAGTACTCTTTCTAGGGTTGGTTTGGTGGACATGAATTTCTTCAGTTGTTCCTTGTCATGGAGGTATCTTGTTTCTCCATTAAATTTGAATAAAAATTTTGCTGGCTTCATCAGCCTAGGTTGAAAGTTGTTTTCTTTCAGGGCTTGAAGTACCTCACTCCAAGCTATTCTTGACTTGAGGGTTTGTGCTCAAAAGTCTTCTGTGATTCTAATGGGCTTTTCTTGATAGGTGAGTTGTGTCTTTTCTCTGACAGATTTCAGTGTTCTGTTTTTATGCTGTATGCCTGGGATCTTAGTTATTATGTGTCTGGATATGGACTTATGTTGTTTGTGACTGTTTGGCATTCTATATGTCTCACTTATCTCCACATCAGATTCTTTCCCCATGTTTGGAAAATTTTCTGCTATTACTTTTGTGAATACTTATGCTATTTGCATTGACTCCTGCATCTTCACTAATGCCCATTAATCTTATATTATTGCTTTTGGCATCATCATGAAGTTTCTGGATTGTGATTTCATGCTGCTTGGTTATTTTTAAAAGTTCTATCCTTTCATGATCAGTAATTGTGATCCTGTCCTCAAGGTCTGAAATCCTATCCTCAGTCTCATTTAGGTGGTTTTGCATGCTTTCAATAGAAATTTTTGTTTCTTGGATGTCTCTTTGAGTTTGTTTCATGAATTCTGCTTGTTTTCTATATTGTTCATTCAAGGTTTCAGTTTCCCATGCTCTTGTACTTTTCCTCTATTTCTTCTTTAGCTGCATTCAACAACTCCTTTACTAAGGTTGTTATTTCTGTGTTTACATGGGAGAGTACTTCTAATTTGATTTCCTCTATAGCCTCATGGAATTGTTTTTTTATTTCACTTGCTATCTTTTCAGAGATTCCTGATGTGTTACTTTTGGGGTCCTCTATTTCAATGTTTCCTGTACTTGCTTCTGGTGAGCTAGATGTTTGAGACTGCATGTTGTTTTTTAGTTTTGCCATTTTTACTCTGCTGGATGTTTTCTGTGTGTAGGAGGGGGTCACCCACACTCTTCAGACTCACCAAAGCCTTACAGTTAGTTGGAGGGGGCTTTACTACTGGCCCTATTTACCCACCATCAACCTCTGTTTTAGGGGTGTACTCACCACACTGACAGAGTTAATCCACTGTAGTCCCAGGTTTGCTGCCTAGGAGCAAAGTTCCAAGTGTTTTCCATGCTCTGGGATTCTGCCAGAGCATGCATTCAGGGCCCAAGGCTGGATTCCAGGTCTTGCTCACAGCTTGGAGTTCTCTGGGCAAGGCCCAGTTTGGCCCCAGTCCCTGTGTGTGCCTTGGGGTGGTCTGGGATGCAGGGCATGGTCCTACTGCCTGGGATCAAGCTCAAAGTCCCTTTCTGTGGGCTGGAATTCAGCCAGAGCATGCAGTTAGGGCCCGAGGCTGGGTTCCAGGTCCTGCTCACTGCTTGGCATTTGCTGGGCATGGCCTGGTTAGGCCCCAGTCCCTGTGTTTGCCTTGGGGTAGTCTTGGAAGCAGTGTGTGGTCTTACCACCTGGGAGCAAGCTCAAAGTCCCTTTCCATGCACTAGGATTCTGCCAGAGTGTGTGGTCAGGGCCCAAGAGTCTGTTTCTTTTAATTGGTGAATTGATGCCATGTACATTAATGGTTATAATTGATGTATATTGGTTTGTTTTTATCTTCTGCTGTTGTTTCTTTACCTTTCCATTCTGTTTAATTGTTTACCTTGCTTAGTGGCTATTTCCTGTTGATGTTCTTGAAGTTGTAATTATTTTTATGTCTATCTAGAATATCAGTATTCTTTGCAAGGTTGGTTTAGTGGTCATGAAATTCTTTGTTTTGAAGGTATCTTATTTCTCTGTCAACTTTGAAGGACAGTTTTGCAGGGTACATCAATTGGGGTTGAAAGTCATTTCCCTTTAGGATTTGAAATAGTTTACTCTATGCTTGTCTTGACTTCATTTTTTGTATTAAGAAGTCTTCTGTGAATCTGATGGGCTTTTCTTTATGGGTGATCTGTCTCTTCTCTCTAACATTTTTAATATTCTATAGTTATGTTGAATTTCTGGGATGTTGATTATTATATGTCTGGATGTAGTTTTATTTTGGTTATGATTGTTTGGAGTTCTATGTGCTTCATTTATTTTTATGTCATTTTTCATTCCCATGTTTGGAAAATATTCAGCTATTACTTTTGTAAATAGTCTTTTGATATCATTTGTGTTGTCACCTTTTTCATTTACACCTGTCAATCTTATGCTGTTTTTCTTTGCATCATCTTGCAGTTGTTGAATTGTTATTTCCTCATTCCTTGTTATTTTTAAAATATTTTTCCTTTACTGTTCATTAGCTGCAATCTTGTATTCAAGGTCTGAAAGTCTATCTTCACTTTCATTAAGGTGGTTTTGCCAACTTTTGATGGAAGTTTTGATTTCCTGGATATCTCTTTGAATCTGTTTCATGCATTCTGTTTCTTTCTTATATTGTTCATTGAAGGTTTCCATCTTTTTGCAGTGTTCCTCAATTTTCTTAACTACGTCCTCTTAGATGTGTTAAGCATTGCTTTTAGTACATTTATCTTTTTTTTTTTTTTTTTTTTTTTTTTTTTTTTTTTTTTTTTTTTTTTTTTTTTTTTTTTGGTACTGAGGATTGAACTCACCACTGCACACTTGCCAGGCAGACATTTATGCCACTGAGTTAAATCCCTGGCCCATGTTTATCATTTCTTCCTTTACCTGGGAGATTATTTCTGATCCAAGTTCCTTACATCTTCCTGAAGTTGTTTCTTTATTTCAGTTGCTATCATTTCAGGAGTTCCAGGTGTATGGCTTACATTTTCTTCTATGTCCATGTCTCCTAGGCTTGTTTGGGATGGGCTGGAGGTTTGAGATTACAGTTTGCTCTTTTGTTTTGTCATTTTCCTATATTCCCCTAGGGAAGCTGAATGTAAGTTTTCAGTTGTTTCTTGGGTTGACAGTATTTGTCCAGACGCAGTTGAGTGGAGGTCATTAGTCAGGCTTACCAGGCAGCTCCTGGCCACTTGGTGTTGCTGAAGATCCTACCTGAAGGTCCTCTGGTGATTGAGGATGCTGGGTGCAGCCTTACCAGGTTCGTGGTGACCTGTGGAGACTGCATGGCTGGATGGAGAGCGCTGTGTGGGCTTTCTCAACATGGAGTATAGGTGACTCCAAGCCACTCAGGATCACTGAGTAGGACACAATTAGGCCCAGAAAAAGCTTCCTGAAGGTCCTATGGTGATTGGAGATGCTGGGCAGGGCCCTACTAGGCTCCAAGCAACATGCTGAGGCTGCACAGCTGGATGGAGATCACTGCACAGGCTTTTGGCTAATGATGTGGAGCACAGGTGGCTCTGGCCACTTAGGGCCACTGGGCGGGGTCCAACTAAGCCCAGAGGGACCTTCCTGGAGGTACTGCAGTGATGGGGGTGCTCCATGAATTTCTTTAGGTTCTGTTTATCATGAAAGCATTGTATTTTCCCATCAATTTTGAAAGCTATTATTGTAGTATTCATTAGTCTGAGTTGAAAATTATTTTCTTTTATGGCTTTAAACAGTTCACCTTAAACTTTCGTGGCTTTTGAAGTTTGTGTTAAAAGTCAGGTATAATTCTAGCGGCTTGAACTTTGTAAGTGATTCATTTTTTTTCTTATTACTTTTGTGATTCTGTTCTTATGTTGGATTTCTGGGATGCTGATTATTATGTGTTGTGGAGAGGTTCTTTTCTGAGCATGGCTATTTGGGGTTTTGCATGTTTCATTTACATGCACATTAAATTCTTTTCCTTTATTTGGAAAGTTTTCCACTATTATCTCAATAAATAGGTCTTTAATGACATTTGTGATATCTTCTCATTTTTTTACTAATTCTAGTTATCTTAGATTAGTGCTCTTTTTATCATCTAGGTATGGGTGGATCCATTTTTTTCATGTTATTTTGTCATTTTTAAGATATCTCATTAACTGGTAATCAAAAATAACCCTAGCTTCTTGTTCTGACACTCTGTCCTGACACTGATTCTTTTTGCTGTCCATACTTTTGATAGAATTTTTAATCTCTTGAATTTGTTTGAAGTCTTTTTGTGGGTTCTCATTCTTTTCTATGCTAATCTTGCATGTTTTGCATACTTTTGCTTAGCTCTTCTATGTTTTTATTAATGTCTTTTCTGGACTTGCTGATGATTTTATTCACTTGGCCCACTTGTATCTCCTGTGAGCTGTAAAATGCTTTGTTGATCTGTCCTGTTATCTCTCCTGACCTCATTCCCAATAATATGGGTGTTGACCTTTGGTTCCCTCCCCTTTGATGCCCCTTTGATCATGTTTGAGGGAGCTGGAAGATTCTGAAGGCATTTTTGGGCTTGTATTCTCATGTTTCTATTTTTTGTTTGTTTGTTTTTGTGTTGAGACTTGGTGGATGATTGTAGTGGAAAGCCTTTTTTCCTGCTATGGAGAACTTTGTAGTTACCATGTGCTACTCAGTGGTGGCCTCTGGGCATGGCTAACCATTGGCCTTTGTCTGTGTTCTAGTATCCAATGACTCCCAAGGCAACCAGATAATGACATCCTGAGAGAATCAACTAATAACAATAGTTCTGTGACTTTGAGTATAATAAAAAAATGTAATCATAATAATGACTTCAGATACAAACTGAGTATTAACAAACCCTAAGAACCACACTTTACTGAATAAAAGAAATCTAAAATTATAGTATGAACTATAAGATATATAGTATGTATAGGTCAAAAACAAATATTGACCTACTGTTGACCTAAATTAAATAAAATAGTTTTACTTCTATTAACACTGAAACAGTATTCTACCTGAATAGGACGATATTAACTAAGTATGCAGGGATTTACAAAGCTTAATCATTATACTGGTAAAGCCAGAAGGTGTGAGGAACTGGAGAATGAATTAAAGCAAATTTTTGAGAAATTAATCAGTAATATATGGAGAAGACAGAGAAAAAAAGTAAGATTGGGGTCCTAGTAAAAAATAAAAGGAAATAGTATTAGAGCTCAATCAGAGGAATGAGCAGAGAAGAAACAGAAAAAAGATAGCAAAATGCATGAAATTTTGAAAAGATAAAAGGAAGAAGAAAATAATTGAAAGAGGAAGAGAGAAAAATTTAAAAAGAAAAGAAAAATATGAAATGGAGAATAAAAATCTTTGATCCCCAAAAAATCTGATGAAGGAAAGAGAAAAATAATAATAAAAATAGAAAAATAAGGAAGGAGTGAGTCAAAGAAAAAATTGCTGTGTTTTTTACTGAGTCATTTCTTTAAAAGATCTACAGTCTTGGAATCTAGTCACAAGTTTCTCTGTTAGCTTCCAAGCCTGTAGTTTTTAGAATGTGATTGCCATCCAAGTCAAGGCATGTCCTTACTCCTATCGGTAGATAGGAGACAAGATCCATCCTCTGGGCTCTGATGAATGCAGACTGTGGAGGCAAGAGCTCAAGTGGACCATTGAACTTCATGTCTGCAGTCACAGGATGGCGTCGTTCCTTTCTTCTCCCAGAAGTTGTCCTCATCCGGGATCAGCTTGTTTGAATAGTCCTCACCTGTACTGCCCCATGCTAAGAGGAATCAAAATGTAGAGCGAGCCTGGATTTGATGCACGATCTTGTCTTTGCATTGTGGCAGTGGTTGGGGGAGCATCCTGCTCAGTCCTGCTTGCTCATGTCAGGAGAAGGGCACTGTGGGTCTAGAGTAGGGAGGCCATGGGTCCAGTGCAGGCCTGCCTACTCACATCAGGGAAGGATAACACCAAATTCAATTGATCTAAAGGTGAAGAAACTCAGACTTAGAGAAAGTAGTGGTCTTTACTTGGCTGATGTATAACTCTTAAATAACAGAACCCAGATACAAATTCAGGTATGTTTGATTTCAGTTACAAGGTGCTTTTGTATCTTGCAATCTAGGGATTTGTAATGTAGTCTAAAAATATAAATGTCAAATGTTAAAAATACAAAGCAATATAGTGAGGTAAGTACCACATACATGGCTGATAACAAATCCTATAGATATTTCAAGAATGATAGCATATGGTATGATGAAGATATAAGATTTAAATGCTAAAGATATAATATCTGATAAGATGGGTGGGTGAGAAACAATAACTTGTATTTATGGTTGGTGAAAAGCATCTTTTGTTGTGTGGAAATGGGGCAACATGAGTTGTATTCCTCAGACAATGAAGAACAGCTTGCTGTAGAGAAGATTTTGTAAAAGAGAACATTAGCATATATATCTAGACAACTTAATTATATCAGTTGTGAGCAACTCTAAATGGAAAAAACTTAAGAGAGGTGTATTTTGCAAAGTAAATTCGTAAAATTTATCATACCAAAGTGATTTTCAAAATTCGCTGACCACCAAAAACCACCTTAAAAGACTCTCATTAGGAAGTGGATCTCAAATATATTTTAAGGGATTGAAGTCTAAAAGCCATTGCTTTGAACATGTGGTGTCAGTGACATTTTGAAAATGGGAGATACAGCATGAAGATGTCAAGACTTGAAAAAAAGAAGTACCTGACTATATATGGTACAAGTGAGAGTAATTAAAAAGGATGTAGGTCCTAAACTCAGAAAGAATCTCAGTGAGGAATTTTAGGCATTGCTCAGAGAATCTAAATTAGAAAGATGGTTTGGTAAACATAATGCAGAGATTGGCTGCGAAAGAGCTGCAATATTTTTATGTTCACAGTTGTCAGTCCCTGCAACAGGCTTTCTGAACCCAGGTGTATAACAATAAGGATAATTCTGAACCCCCTCCATTTATGGAGCTGAGGATGCTCATACAATTCCTGTCCAGGTCAAATGTCAGGACCTGGATGCAACTGACTTAACACAGAAAAACAAATGAACTCTTTTTGACCTTCTACAAAAAGCTGACAGGTTTAGTATGATTTTTATGTGCTACATTTATAACATCTCCATGTCAGTGACATTTTTATAAGAATTTAAGTGCTTTCAGTATTATCTGAATGTCTTTAAATTAAATTGTATCCTCCAAGAAAAATAATTCAAAATACTGGACTGTCAACTTTGGAACTGCAGTGAATAAGCCATATATAACAAGAAAAGTCCAAAATATTATTTTTCCTGAAAATTATTTCACTTTGTGGCATCATAATGACATCACCCTTGTGCAACTGGATAAAGAAGTTTCTTTTACAAAGTATGTTCATAGGATTTGCCTTCCTGAAGCCAAAATGAAGTGCTCCAAAAATGACAGCATACTTACAAGATGGGGAACACTTTATACAAATGGTAAAGTTTCTTTTCAAAAGGTTTTAGCTTCATGGGAATAATTATTTAAATAATCCACCAGTCACTCATTCATGCAACTAATTAATTGGTAAATATATTGAACAGAAAACTGAGGCAAGATATAAAGCATGGCATCTTACTGTCTTTGAGTTCTAAAAACTAAACTCTGTGATTTATGAATTGAAATACAGAAACTGTGTAAATCAACCAATTATAACATAAATCTGAAAGAGACTCATGTAGTCTAGGGCTACCATAGCTTTTGGTGACTTTAAAGAATCTGCTTTATGCTCTAAGTGTTCCTTTTTCCCAATGAGGCTAAAGATCCCTATAATAGTTATTATCTTTAGGTACCCTTCCAGTGGTATTTAACAAGCTTTTCTGAGGATTATTGACAGCAAAATTTGCAATGCCCTGTATACATTACTGACATGGTGAGTGATGAAGTGCTATGTGCTGAATACATGTTGGGAGAAGCTAATGCCTATCAGGTACTGTAGCTACATCACCCAATCATTCTGCCCCCAGGAGAAGCTAATGCCTGTAAAGTACTGTAGCTACATCATTCCCCCCACAATGGCACGTAAGTGGAAGTTCTTATCAAAATAAAATATTTTTGTGTGAAGGTATGAACAGCTATTTTGAAGAAAACAAGACATTATGTAGCCATTGTTAATTGTCTATCATTTTTTGAAGTCCTATAATGCTTTTATTCTTTTGATTGATTTTATTCTGTTTTGTTTTATTTGATTTTATTATGTGTGATAGTATTGAGGGCTATTTTGAAGAAAATGAGACATTATAGTAATCACTGTTCATTTCCTGTTATCTTGTTTTGAAGTCCTGTAATGCTTTCTTTCTTTTGTTTGATTGGTTTTATACTATCTTTTTTGTTTGAATTTATTGTGTGTGAAGGTATGGATAGCCATTCTGAAGAAAACAAGAGACATTATGGTAGTCACTGTTGATTCCCTGTTGTTTTATTTTCAAGTTCTGTGCTGCTTGAATTGTTCTGTTCTGATTTGCTTTGTTCTGTTTTGAATTGTTTTGTTTTGTTTTATTGTCTTTAAAATATAAATAAATAAATAAACATGAAGATAGGAATTGCATTCACTTTATTCCTAGCATCTAGGCTGGAGTCCAACACACAAATGATGTCAGAAACAATAAATAAGGAATTTCTATGTGAAAATTAACACAAAAAATACTTCACTTTGAGAAAAACTTCCACTGCCCCTCCCTGGTGTAGGAGAATGGTGTAGGGGAATAGCCACCTGAGTTTCTCTGATCCCAGGTTCCCAGGGAGGTAGCAGGGTGTAGGGTGGGCTTCTCCAGACCAGTGCAGCTACACTGGGGATTCCCTGATGGTCAGGGGTGTGTGTTGGTGGGGCCACTTCTTTTCTAAGACTGTGTGTCTATGCCAGGACTCCCGTGATGGTGGCAGGCACACAGGGGTGTGTTTGTCTGATTCTCCTGGTAGGCAATACTACCCAAAGGAAGCAAAGGTCTCCAATGGTGGCCTGCAGGTACATGGGGCTTACCTGGCTGGGTCTCCCTGCTGGCGCTGGCTGCCCACAGGAAACAAGCCTTCCAATGGCAGTAGCTGGCAAGCAGAGGTGGGTCTCACTGGGTCTCCCTGCTCGCACTAGCTGCCCACAGGAAGCAAGCCCCTTCATGCTTTTTAGTGCAAGTTATGAAGTCAGCTGGGTCTTATTTTCTAGAGAAATCAGAAAAAAAGAACAACCCATGGATCTGGAACACTGACTTCTCCTTCCTGGATATTTTGGTTGGGAGGGTCAGGTCACCATCCCTAGAGGTTTCTTCATGGACAATTAAATGCAGTGCCATACTCACAGAAGTCAAATCACTTTATCCTTATTTGATGCTGGACTCTATAGTACCAAGTTCTGGTCAACCCAGGCCATTTGATAACTATGGGTAATGTTTTGTGGTTTGTAGCTTCCCCGAGTTTTGTATAAACCCAAGAGTTTAAGAATTCTAAGCCCAAACATGGTGCATTGATTTCATCACCTACAGAGTATTGTTAACTGCAGAGAAATAAAAGGAAAATTTTCAATAAGACAAGAAATAAGCTTACTTTCTTTTGCTAGAATGACTCACTTATCCTGACTCCAGAAATATCTGGTATCTTGTTGAAATAGTAAGCTGGGGCCAAGGATGTGCTAAAAAGAATTAGCGAAATACTCACAAAAATCTATACACAAATGATTTTTTATCACAATTGAGTCACCTCCAAGACTGAACTCTGAAGGAAAAATAACTTGAAATGGAATATCACTTTATGTATCATTTCAAGATCTTTTTTCTTTTAATTAATGGTAGAGGAGTAGTTTAGGTCTTTTTTCATATAGCAAGATACAGATATCTTTCTCAATATATAATTGCACCTAAAACATCTTCACTTATTTACTGGTTTTGAATTTTTTATCTTATGAAAAACAAAATTATTTTTCTATTAAACAAATATAGAAGACAAAAAAAAGAAAGAAGGCTATCCAGAATAGACCTTAATATACATTTAATAATTAAAATAAAATACACTTTTTCTAGAGGGAATTTTGTTGTGTCCACAAAATAAATTACTTTTATTCTAATAAATTACAATTTGCATTTTGTTAAACTGGAATGTTGAAACAAATGATATACATTTATATTTTTTATATATGAGGTGGTTTGTGTATTTCATAAAATTATATGATTTTGGATTAGAAAAGGGATATCAGAGTTTCTTCTGGACCAAGTCTCTCAGTTTAAAGATCAAGTTGGAGCTCACAAAAGAGAATATATTTACTTCAAGCACTATTTATGATGTGTGATAAATGAATTCACCCTAATTGATTTCACACTGAAAATTTGTGAAGAACTAAAGAATTTCTACTTTGCACCTGTTTATGTAAATTTTTTCTTCAAATTCTTCTGTAACTTATCTTCTCTTTCAGTAAAACTAGTGTGAAATCCTCAAAAACAGGAACCTTTGAACATCTATGTGAGTAGCTTGTCTGCAATTTCTACAAATAATTTACCCTTTGTAATTAATTTCCTGAAGTAAAAAAAGTGGCCCAAAACTGGAAAGCAGGAAGATAAATTTACAAAGTATATCTTCATTTAGTTGCTTGTGGTGTTGCTCTTCTTTACTTTCAAGAAAGACTCACATGACATCAAGGTCATAACTGGTATGATATGATGCTGCTTTTCTCCCTGGACATGTATATTTATTAAGTACATATCTTGATATGTCTGTACATATCAGGTACAAACACTGTATGTTTCTTCAAGTACACTGCCTTAAATGGTTAAAAATAGGCAGTGAACATGTAAAAAGATAATTTTAAATTAAGGTAAATGTTATTAATGAAATAAAAATTAACGCCAAGAATATTTGGACAAATGAGAAATATTTTAGATTGGAAAGTTTAAATAACCTCTCTGAGGAGGTAGCAATAGAAATGAACCCAAAGAGCAAAAAGGCAACATATAGAAACTATCTAAGAAAGAAGAAATTCAAAGAAAATACCATGAGATAGATTTGAGGAAAGTGAATGGGTGGAGTGGGAAAAAATCAGTGTGACTGATGCCTGGTGATGAGAGGTGATCAGAAAGTATACAGAAGAGGGAGGTAGGTGCTTGACAAGTAGTACTTTGTGACCTTGGTGATGACCTTGGATTGTCATTCCAACTCCAGTGGTGGTCCTGGAGTTTTCTAAGCAGAGGAAAAGATGAGACAGTCTGTTATTAAAGTAACCTTTAGTTTCCTTGAAAAGAATGGGTTGGGATAGGAGATGATGTTACACCATGAAAACCAGGGAAATGGGAAGCAAATGCAATTGTCCAGTAAAAATGAATATACTTATCCTTTTCCTTGGGTCATGAGTGTATCTTTGTGAAATGACAGGAGGAATTCTTTTAAAATGCAATTCAAAGTGGAGAAAAAAGCATATAGTAGGATTATTTGGTTTTAGAGGGTTTTCAGGCTGTGTAATAATTCCCCTGTCTTATACATAGTGAATTCAGAAGTGATAGTCACCCTAGTTCATTTCTCCATTCACCATCTAGCCTGGAAATACCATAACAATATTTACACTCAACTTTTCAGCTTTTTAAAAATATTTTATTTAAAGAGAAAAAAAAAGCAAAACAGAAAAAAGGGTGGCAACAATACAGAATTCCAAAGGAAAAAAAGAAAAAAAAAACTAAGAAATCACTAGTTGATAAATTGCATACTGTCATCTTGGAAATAGTTGCTCAAGTTACAAAATTAAAGCATGCAAAGCAGACATTCAAACAGTGAGATTGCAAACAGTTCTGCTCAATGAGATAACAAAAACTTAGTAATATGGTCATCTATATTACACACTTAAACATACATGCAGTTATATCCTTTAGAGCATTTTCTTTTCCTCTCTTTTTACAATAGCAATTACACATTTTGGGTTTTACTACTCCTACATTTCTTAATACTTTTTACACTAGGGACACGATGTGATATTTATATATACGATTCTTATTTATTTCACTAATGAGGATAGTCTCAAGTTGTCTCCATTTAGTTATCAAGGCCTTGAGATCATCCTTTGTTATAGCTGAGTAATATTCCATTGTATAAAAATACTACATCTTTTTTATCCACTCTGCAGTTGACGGACATCTTAGTTGTTTCCAAGATTTAACTATTACAGATTGTTCTGCTATGAACACGGGTGCACATATCTCACTGTGATATGAACTTTTCAGTTTTTCTGGGAAAATACCCACGAGGGGAATAGCTGGATTGAATGGAGTTTCCAATTCTAGTCTTCTGAGAATTCTCCATACTGATTTCCATAGTGCTTGCACCAGTCTACATTCCCACCAACAGTGGAGCAGTGTTCCTTTTTTCCCACAGCCTCGCCAACATTTGTTATCAGTTAATTTCTTGATGGCAGCTATTCTTTCCAGAGTGAGATGAAATCTCAGTGTTGTTTTAATTTGCATTTCTCGAATGACCAGTGATGGTGAACATTTCTTCATGCATTTATTTGCCATTTGTATATCTTCCTCTGAGAACTGTGTGTTCATCTCAGATGCCCATTTTTGGAGAGGGAACTTTTCAGCTTTTCAGTGGATGGTTCCTAGTCACTAAATGGCTGTGATTAGGAACCATACTGAATAATCTTATCTTAAAATTGGGGTCACAAGGCTTACTGAGGTCTGTATATTCTCTGAATATCTTTTTATACTTCTCCAGCCATGATTCTTCTCTTTCTCCTAAATAAACAATTTACTCCCTCTATTTTTTCCTTAACTCCAACAATTTCTTTCCTTATATATTTTTTTCTTCTATCTCTGGGAATAAGCTTGGCTTTATGAAATTTGGTACATGGTATTAGGGTTTTGCATACACATATAAAACATAAATTAATCAAACCCAGCATCCTTTTTCCATCAACATTCCCCTACACTCCATTGTGCACACACACTCTTCCCAAAAGTAATCAGTACTGTATTAAAGCTTGCTCATAATTGCTTTGTTTTTTGTATGTCTGGCTTATTTTACTACATATAACATCCTCTATTTCCATACATTATGCTGCAAACATTAGGGCTGAATTCTTCTACATGAATGAATAGTGCTCCATTGTGCAAATATACCACATTTTCTTTACTGGATATTTACTTTGACTCATGGTTGAAATAAAATCAGCATGATTTATGTGAAGTTTAAATTCTGAAACTGTCCTGATAATTCATAGTTTGGTTTATTTGCTAATCCAAGATCTTGGGAAAAACTTGTGCCTCAAGCTCTCCTAAAGTTGAGATTCATCACACCAATCTTTGTACTTCAATCTAAAAGTGTGTGTGCACATGTGTGTGTGTGTGCATGTATATGTATACGAGTGTATGTGTGCAACCAGCATGACTCTTAAGGTTCCAGCATAGGACTGTAAGAGGATAGAAAATAGAGAAGAGATGAAAGCTGGGGTCAGGTGGAGATCTTTCTCTTTGGATGAAAGAAAAGAAACTGCCTTCTCACTGCAGGGGCATTTATTTATACATTTAGCAACTTAATGTTACATGATACCCCATTGCTTAGTAATGTATATACACAGTAATCTAAGGGCATGACATTTTAGGGGCCTGAAGTTCCTTCTTTTGGTGGTCTTTGTTCTCAGACCAGGCTGGCTGAGTCCTGCAGGTGTGGTCAATTTCCAACTTCAACTGGCTCCCAGTAAATAAGCAATATGAAAATATTGCACCATAGATCCTTTGGTTAGCCAATGCTACTCTACACTTTCTCTTGCTGTATAGCATCCTTTACTTTTAATTAAAATTTTAATGTGAGCTTTTTTTCCTATGGAAGGATCCTATGAACACTTTTCAAATATTCATCCCTTGTGAAACTTTGCAAATGTTAACATTTAAAAGTGTAGCACTGGTGTACTGAAACTGCCTTGTAAAAAAATCAGATATTTAAAACTACAGGAATTATGTAAGCTAGTTGTGAAGCACAGTCATAGTTGAAAATTAAATGTACAAAATACTCAAATCTTCTTATATCTTAATTATTTTACTACATATTGTTATTTATGGTTTTGAGGTTACTTACATTTATTGTATCTGTATGATGTAATCATGTAACATGGCACTACAGGTCATTCCTTGGCAAATCCGTACTTAGTGATGTCCATGTGGGTAGCTAGAAATTTCTGAAGTATTTATGTTTACAACACGGAAATTGGTAACTGCTAAAAATTATCTCCTATATGCTTCCTGCATGAATTCGTTGTTAAACACTTATACCACATCACTGAATGTAAATATTTCTCATTTATTGTTTTAAAAGAAATCTTTACTAGATAATGCAGTTAGAGCACAATTTCTGTTTCATAACATTATAAGGTAGCTTTTGGTCATTGTGCCAGATATGTTGTTAAATTCATTTCTCAAAACTTTAATAGAAGGAAATTTCAGAAGATTATATTCTGAAATATTTCATAATGACATGTCAGGAATATTTCACATTTTCAGCTTATACTGTTTAATTATTGCCTCCAAACCAAGCATGCTGTAGTACATTTATTATTATGCTTAATTCTGAACACAAAATGGTCTCATCATACTTTCTTATGTTGTCACTTTAAGAAGTCCCTTCATTTAAAATTTTCAAAGTAGGCATTCATAACTGAGTAAAGAAAAAACAGAATTCCAGTAGACAATATCTGATGTCTTTTAAATATAGTTTTATTCTCTTTAATTCAGACTTATTTACCAAAATCAAGCTCCAGTGAGACAGAAATCACTAAAGTAACAAGTGAATATTTTCACGATACTCTTCCCAGACATTTGGTGAAAAAGAAAGGATCAAAAAGAACCAAGACAAGCAACAATCAGAGAAAAAAAAATGGCCAGAGAGATACATAGAGGTACTCTCAATAACCCAGCTTCTTTTTAAAGAAAGTGCAGTCCACCACCTGAGTTGCTGGCATTGCTCCATATCCCTGATGCAACCTACTGGCAGTGTTTAGAAGGCAAGGGATCCAGCAAACAGAGTTCCTCTGAGAGACTTCCTTCTTTCTGCTTAGAATCCTGTTCTGCCTCGCGCCTCTCTCAATTCTTTTAGAGAAGAAAACAAACAAACAAACGTAAAAACCCCTCAGCTCTCTATTCTGATTTGTCAATCTATAAAAAGCTCAAATCATTCTTCCTATTCATTTCTAAAGCCCAACTCAGATGTCACCTTCACCAGAAAATACTCCCTCACATTCCAAGGCAGATGTTCCTGGTTGCTCAGGGCATATACTTCTGCATTTTCCAGTTGTAAAAATTATCTCTTTATGCATCAGAATCCCCTTTAAGACCATAAGCTGCTCAAGGGCTCTTTTCCATCTTTGTGTTTCAGTGCTTGTTTCAGAGGGTGTGGTTGCTATACCTAATTAAATGAAATCAATCTGGGTGATACTTCCGTATGTTTTCTCTTCATCATCTCCTTGTATAAAACCTGTTCCAACCACAGTCAGAGGTTTTGGAAAGGTGCTGTTCAGGCTCTTTGCAAATGGTATACTCTGTTTGGGGTGCCCTCTCCTGACTGTTTCTCTGATGAACTTCTATTTGTGCTTTGAAAGTTAGCTCACACTTTTGTAAGGCTTTTTATCCACTATATTCTCATGGATTTGTGCTCATTGTAATCAAGGCACCATATCATCCTAGAATGTCCTACAAAGACAATGAGTAGTTTTGAGCTAATATTAGTTTGACCCTGAGTCTCCAAGAGTCTATATTTTATTGTCTATTTTACCTTATCCTGTATTCAAATCCATATAGAAGAAAAGTTTTTAGGGTGACATATATATTTACATTTTTCTAAATTACATAAAGAATATATTAACACATTATCCCCATAAAGAAAATGAACCTATAATAAATTAGGCTAAAGTTTATTTACCACTTTCAGTTTGAATATATGCCTTTTTTCTTCAAAGTAACCCTCATTCTGTGATTCCTTCTAGGTCTTTTCATATATAAACACATGATTTTAAATACATATATTAGTACACATTTAAAAAGTGTAGTGTAAGTCATTGTTTTACATTTAATGGTACCATGTTGAACTGTTACTCTGCATCTCATATTTATTTACTCAATAATTTTCCTTGGAATCTTTCTAAGTATGGTCAGATCTGTAACTAGCAGTCAGGTTCACAGAAAGACATACTAAGCAGGAATATAAAAACATCTAAAAAGTTATTGGAAGGGCTGGACCTGTCACCCATAAACTAGACTGCACTCAACTTACTCTAAATTGTTTCTCAGCCCCAGGAAGCCAGTGAACAGACAATAGAGCCCACTGCAGAAACACATCTTGATGATTTTTTACTGGCAAGTCCAAAAGCAACCTCATTTTTGCCTGAGGAGGCCTGTGACCTCCTTCTCCCTTTTCAGTCTTATCTAACTAGAAAAATGTAGTGTGTACCCAGGATGTTCAGAAGCTGTGGAGATGTAGCTTTTAGCTATTCAATCTGTTATGTAAAAAGAGGACTTAAAATGAGGAAGCATGAGTCTGTGCACTGACTACCTCTAGTATAACCTCTTTCCTTTTAATACCTGCATAAGGCTCCATACATTGATAGACCATACTTTATTTGATAATTCTTGTATTAATAACTTGTTTCTGTTTTTTGCTATTGCAAATTTTGTAATAAATATCATCATATATCCTTGTTTAAGTGCATGTGCTAGGATAGATACTTAAACATAAAACTGGTTAGTTATAAGGTAAGTAGTTTTAAAAGTAAACAATGTCAAGCTGTCCTCTAAAGTTGGTAGCTCATTTCTAACTCCAGTTACCAATGTATGGGTGTCCATTTCTCCATATTGTCACCATATCTTGAAATAGTATATATTTTTAAGTTCTGAAACATTTTGGTAAAGCTATATAATTGTTTTAGTTTATATTTTATAATTAATAATAATAATATTAATAATAATAATATTAATCACCTTTTATATTCAAACTGGCCATCTGCAATTCTTCTATAAATATCCTGTTAAGCCCTGTATATTACTAGTAACAAATTTTTAAAATATTTATTCCCTTTTAGTATGTACCTAACGTACTTTGGATATTAATTGTATATCTGAAACACATATCTTATTTACTAAGTATCATCTAGATACTAGGCACTGTGATGAGCATGTAAAAAACAAAATTACAATATTGTTCTTGCATTTAAATTCAAGTAGCTTGAACTGGTGTGATAGGACATGTCATTCACAGAACAAATTTAAATAGACATGAAAATCACAGCAGATGACTAAACTCCAAATGAGTACTGATGACAGTAAATGATTACAGGTCAGAGATTAGAAAAAAAAAGCCCTTCTAGGAAGTCTTTGTCAAAGAATTGGCAACTAATTGTGATTGTGAATTATGAATAAGCACTGGAGGGCAGAAATGACGATCATAGGAGTGTTAAGAGTGTAAGTATAAAGTTATGAGAGTGGGAAACACTTGTTACTCAAGAAAGGCAACCCTGAGAAATCTCTTAGGTCATCAGCTGTAGGTAAAATCATTGTTACATAACACAATGTTCTGGAATTTGTGCAAACACTTGATTTACATGCGCTCAGTTGATACAAGAGCCTTCCAAATGTGGTTCTTTTCTCCCACATTTTTACCTATGGCGAAGTGGACCAGGCACCGTGGAACAAGGTGGATAAAGAGAGATAACATTCCAACAGACATGGAGTACAAACCAAAGAGGTTTATACTTTATCCAGAAAGCAGCTAAGAGTTTGAAAGCTTTGTTGTTTTTTTTTTTTAAATAGAGAAATGCCATGGATATGTATATCAGGAAGATGAATCACACCAGCTACTATCACCATTTGGGATTTGAGTCTCTGCTTAAAGCCCCCTCCTCAGAGAAGTCCACTATTTAGGGAGCCATACTCTCTACAATCACCTGCTTTATAGCATGTGTAACTATCATGTATCAAACTGTGTGTTCACTGTTTTGTTAATATTTGTCTGTCTTTCCCATTGGAGTGTAAGGTCCATGAGGGCAGGAACTTTTAATACACTTATTGTTCAGTTCCCAATATGAAGAGCAATGTATAGCCCCAGAAAGTGCATGATGAATGTTTATCAAATGAAAGAATGAATGGAAAGTTTACTTACATGCTATACGAACAAAGACCAAACATCTAAATGGCCTCCTGAGCTTTTATTTTCTAAAGAATTTGGTGTTTCATTCAAAAACCCAATCCATACTCATTTAGTAAAACACGTCTGCTAGTTAATCAATTCCTGTAAAGAGTTAACAAAATAGAAGTGGTCCTTACTTCAGAACCTTTTCTTTTGTAAATCCATTCCTACATAAATATCCAGAGAGCCCCAGTGAAAATTTTTAAATCGAGCATATTTTGAAGGAGTAATGACATGGAATTATTTATCCCAAACAGGAGAACTGAAGCCATTTTTTCAGAGAGGGCCCTAGTGCGGAGAGCCAGTTTCGCTGAGGAGGAACTTGTGCCATGGAAACCCACAGAGCACCTGAGTCAGACCCTGACTCACCTATCCATGGTGGTTTTTTTGGGTGGACCTCTCAGATGACCAATCAAAGTAATATCCATTGTTTTTCTTCTAAATATCCAACTCAGAGAATTTTCATTTCTTCCTTTCAACCACAGATCCAAAGCTGTCATCAACTTGCTAAACAAGTTTCCTCTTAATCGCCTCTGTTATTGCACCCAGCCCTTAAAATCTCAATTATCCTTGTGATTAGCGCATTTACCTGAGAACCACTGGTCAGGACGAATGAAGTGCAGAAGTTTCCTGTATCTTTATTAACAGCAACAACCATTCCATCAGCACGTCATGTATAGGTAAGTGGAAATTCTCTTACTTAAAACTCTGACATAAATGGAGTTAACAGTGTTTCCCCATCCTGACTCCCCATTGCAGGGTTGCAGCAAAGCAGCTGAATTCAGGCAGGAAATGTGCAGTTTAAGTACAGCAATTTGGATTTTCTGCCTGGAGACAACCTTGTCACAAGCATGTATTCATGTGTAGAGTCTGTAGTTTTAAATAACGATTTGGGGAATGCTGCAGAAGAGTTGCATTAAGCTTAGCACTCTGTGAATAAAAAGTAGTGTGAATGTGTGGCTGTCATCAGCTGGAGGAGGAAGAAGAGAGAACATTTTCTTCTTAGAAATCAAATGTAAATTGTTGGTAGGGATAGTGAGTATGACTGTCTTTTGTTTAATATCTCGTGTTTTCTGCAGAGCCTTCATGAGTTTCACATAGTACCACTGCTGTATAGATGTTTGCTGTAGAGTCACATGAAAATCCATATATGTTTACGTATTAAATGTTCATGAGCCAGAATACTACAATTATGTATGGACCTGTGCTATCTCTTTTAAGGTTATCTAGGTAGAAAATTATGACAAAATTTTAGGGACATGTTTTCGGCTTGCAAAAAATTTATCCAAATTAACTGAATCTAATCTTATAATATTTAATATTCAGATAAGTATGTAATTGACATAAATATTTGTCAAAAATGTATATCACTAAATACATGTATTGAGGTGAATAGCTGAGCCTTCATTTATACAAGCAAATAACTTAGCACACATTCATAATATTAGTATTCATCTAAATTATGATTAGAAAAGCACACTCACTGTGATAGAATATATTAAGATAATTTTTTCTTGAGTAAAAGTATTGTAATATGATTCTTTTTTATTCAAGATGTTATTTCATTCATAACCCTGATGTTTTCTTATTGTTCACATCTTTCCTTTGTCATAAAACAGTTATAAAACACATGTGAAGGTGGAAAATAAAAGCATGACTCATTTGTTCTGTTTTGCCCATGAGATATTAATCACCTTTATCTGAATGTATGATATAGTTTATTTTTAGGATACCTCCTTCTTTACTTTCACCATCTTACATTGGTATGATGTCATAAACTTGAAAGATTTCAAAAGATTAAGCCACTCTTTTCATGAACTCCCAGCTCCTTCAGACAGATTTGAGCCCTTGTTCTATGATTATCTTCTCAGAATGAGAAGTTACACAGCTGACCTCATAGGGCTGATTCTGCAGGTTTTTTCAAGACCCTGCTGAACCCTGTGTTGCATGTGGGTACTTGAATGATGACTACGCCAAAAGAAGAAAATGAACGCTAGAACTGAAAGTGAACTTCAAAGCCAAATTTTATAAATTTTGGATTTTTTCTTAGACCTATATTATCAAATGGGAAGAATCTCAAAAGAAAGCCATATATAAAGCCTTTTGAGACAGAGTCTCACTATGCAGTTACTCATTTTGTAACCCAGGATGGTCTCAAATTCACAGCAATCCTCCTGCCTCAACCTCCTGAGTGCTGGAATTATAAGCATGCACCACCACACCTGGCTAGAAAGCTATATTTTTGATTCTTGCTAAAGTAATTGAATAGTTCAAGGCTAGGTGTTTTTATAACAAAATATGTTATATTCTGTACCCTCCCAGTAATTTTTACGAGATTTTTTCAGGAAAATTTATACATGAATTACTAGAAATTGGCTAGTAGCAGAGCAAGTTTTCTTCTTCAGATGTATCTGTTATTTCAAGCAGCTATTTGCTCTCTGTCATGGTTTGTAGGGTTTTAGATTATGAGTCAAAAGCCAGAGAATCACTTGAACTGTGTGATAGGAAATAACCAATGTGGAAAATAACCAAGTGGAAAAAAGGGAAAGAAATAGAAACATAAAATCCTATAGTAATTTTAATGAAATAAATGGAAAACTAGGAAGCCATTTCATTCTTTTGCTTTCAAGTCATGGTGTTTAGATGAATTCTAAAGTGTATTTTTGGATCACATATTTTTAAAATCTATATGTTTTCTGTATTTTTTAAAGAATGTATTCTGAAAGATCTCTTTTGAGCTAAAGCTTTAAAAATAAAACTGGCAAAAAAACTAGTAAAAAATATCTCCAACTAATAAAGAAATAATTAGAAAAATAAGTAAATATTATAAGTTTAAGAGAAACAGAAAAGTCAGGATAGGGTGTGGTGTACCTTGCAGTAAGCAGGGTTGTTTTGGTGAAGCAGAATACTTATTCAGTGAGATAAGTGTTGTCCCATTGCTAAAAGATGAACAGGATTTTTAATTTGATAATGAAGAAGCAAAAGCTTATAATATAAATCATTGTAGTATTGGGACACATCAAGCAGTGAGATGTGAAACTGAGGAAGCCTAAAAAAACTTTAGTCACCATTGCATTAGAAGTGGCATTGTTAGTTGTGGAAGAGAAATATTAATTTTACACCACATTTTACATAACAGACACTCTAATACACTGACCGCTTTCACAGGCTTCATTTTCCTGCTTGAGGTGACACCTAAATTTATAGCCGCAACTCTGGCTCCTCTGGTGGCCTCTGGTGCGATAGTCTCAACAGTTCACTGGAAATTTAAGTGCCCTTCAACTTCAAGATGTAAAATTTTACAGGATTTTTTTCTCCACAAACTATCTCATTTTACTTTCCCTTATTCCTGCAGTAAAATCCATGTTATCTTTACTGTAGACCCAACCTTTAGGAATATGGTTAATTAGCAAGTTCGGGCCAATATTCTAGCCTTGCAAAGCTCTTCAGACTCCTTGCTTACTTTTCATTTTTAGTATCACCGCTAAGCATCCCGTCACCCCAGTCCTATGGGTTATAATAGTGCCTGTCCTCACTGGTCTTCTCTTTCTATTTTCTCCTTTCTTTCGAGTGTGATCTTGCAGATGCAGGTTCATCTCGTACACAATGCAAGCCCGCATGTCGGTCATCACAGGATGAAGACCAAACTCTCCTCACTAGGTCTGAAAGCTTTGCATCATCTGGATCCCTCTGCCTCAGTTTCTCTCCACCATGGAGTTGTCCTCCATCACCCTTGTGTTCCTTCATTCATGTGTGTAACAAATATTATCTGTGATTTTAGGCCACATCCTGTGTTCTGAACCTAAAACAAGATACAGACCACAACATCCTTGTGGCTAGAAGTGAAAAGCTGAAACATACCATTTTTAAAAATTCGAAACTTAGGGTCATAATGGAGTTGGTGAAAAGGACATCAGTGAAGATGAGATGACAAAATGAATTGGCAATTTTTGGCTAGAAACTAGTGGGCAGATTTTAGGTACATGTCAGTCACAAGGAACAGGGCATGCAAATATACGGAGGTGTGAAGGAGGCTGGTGGGTTCATGGAACGTGACTAATTTGAGATGATCAGAACACAAACTGTTCAAGAATGAGGTGGGAGAGGGATGTGGATGGCATAAAGCAGAGGCACAGGCAAAAACGTGAGGGAAAGATAGACTGTGGAGGTACTCATGACGAGTCCCCTGTGTGATGGGCATTCTTCTCTAATGTAGTCTATTTTCTTAGTGGAAAAAAAAATGGTGTGAGATAAGAGTGAAGATAGGCAGATGGTGTTGAAGGTTTGAGGAAAATATAAGAAATAATTTTTCTAGAAGAACTATAAAACATCAATAGAGGATAGAGTTTTTTTTTTAATCTTGTTCTTGTGAAAGCATCAACCCAATTTATCTTTACCTTCAATCCAATATATTATGCACAGTGTCCTCAGTTACTACTTTTAATTTGGAAAATTTGACAATATGCTTTGAGAGTTAAAGTGCAAATTTATAAGCTCTTCCAAGATTTCAAATTCAGTAGATCCGCAGTAATATCTTGCTCTGTATATTAATAAGCACCCTGAGACAATTCAGATTCAAGTCACTCTCCAATCGCACTTGAAGGAACCCAAATATAGCAGTGAAAGTCCCAACGTCTTTGTGTGGAATCAAAGATCATTCTTATTTTGGATTCTCTTTATCATTCAGTCGGGGATCCCCAGAGAAATAAAGCCACTAAAAGATAGAGACAGAGAATGAGGCAGATAGAGAGCTATATAAACGTATACTTAAATTTATCTATAAATGTGTATACATGCATGCACACACACACACACACAGCTGGTAGCTGCAACTCAGGCAGGATTTCAATGTGATGATCTCAAGGCAGAATATTTCCTCCCCAAACACCAGTGTCTGCTGGCAAAGTCTTCTGCTGATTGGATGGAGCTCAGCCACACTTTCAGAGGTGATCTCCTCCGGCCAGCTGATTGCAATCTAATCACAGCCATGGAAACTGATCTAAACATCTATATCAATGTATGACTAAACAGCTGGACACAGGAGTCCAGCCAAAGTTGACACATAACATAAACCATCAAGTTGTCCAGTTTCATCTTTGATTTATGACCCACAGGTTGCTACAGAAAACAAAGGAATCACTGATCATGCTTACCACGCTACACATGGTTCCTTCTTTCCAGACTATGTTCCATGCCTCTTTGGTTTATTTTTTTATTTTTTGGTCCTGGGAATAGTGCTCAGGTCCTCTTTGGCTGAGACATCCTTACGATCCTCTCAGCAACCCGAGCCATGGCTCAAAACAACTCTTACCTACGTGAAACAGTGAAAAGACGCAGCTTACCAAAAATGCATCAGGGCTCGCTTCTCTATAAAAATGCCTTGGGCCCACAATAATAAGCTAATGAAATGCACGAACACTACCCTAACCTGTGCAGCACTCTGTATCTCTGTGTTTTCTTTGTGCATAACAACATAGTAAGTAATATAGGCTCATGTTTATACTTAAAAAGCAAGATGCTCTTAGGTTCACAGGTATTCTAAGGTATTTCTCCTCACTATCTGGAGCTGGCCAACTCTTCATTTATTGATACTAACTCTGTCGCCATCCATTGACCTGGGGGGGAACTGCTCCAAATGCAGATAATTTGGCACAAAACTGCATCCTCTGGAAAAAATGATCGTAAGGTCCAAAAACATGGACTTAATTTCAAAACACAGGTTTAGTCATGAGCTTTTAGGAAAGCACTCTTTCCCCTGTCCTCTCTTGTTTCTTTTTCCTGTTCTCTTTCTTTCTCTCTTTCTTCCTATAGCTTTGCTACTACTGTGCCTAACTGGGGAGCTTTTAGGGATGAGGAAAAAAGAAAGAAATGCAGATTTGAAAAGACTGATTTTTATGACATATTTTCATATCCATCTTTTTTATTGGCAGACCAGTCACAGCTTCCCGCGGGTCTCTGCCGCTGTGGATAATCGCCCTCATTGCGTTTGGAGTGCTGGCAATTGTTGGAATTACTATTGGTCTCCTGGTTCATTTTCTGGCAATAGGTTGGTATATATGTACATACATATATATGTATTTATTTCATTTTGTTGTAATCTTTGTTTCCATTTCCACGAATGATAAAGAAGTAGTTGCAAACAATGAATCATCTCCCTTTACAATGACATCAGTGATCCTGGGTCCTAGAAATAAGCATTGTTTTTTAAATTTTTATTTCTTTGGTACCAAGGATTGAACTTATGACCTTGTGCTTGCCAGGCAGGCACTTGTGCCACTGAGCTAAATCCCTCAAATAAGCATTATTAACATTTGCCTAACACTCAATTTCAGATAGCTTTCGAATACATAGAGGTTAAAGCGGGCATCCATTCAGACAGGTAACTGACAGAAAAGGTATCTTTACAAAGATGATCCTACCAGTATTATTTTATAAGTAAGATATCACATTTATTCTATTTGAAGAAGACAAATCAAGGAATATTAAATTATAATTATTTCTTCATAACAAAGACATTAATATAAAAATTCTTCCTATATATGTTTTTTAAAATTTTGAAAAATGTGAAGAAACTTGGAGTCATTTTTAAAATGACTTTTTTTTACTTTGGAAATTATATCACTTGCATGCTACTATAAAATTTAAAAATTAGCATAATTGTATTTCTCACATTTTCCACTAATTTGTTAACAATATATTTTGTATAGTCAATATCTTAACACTTCATTTTGGTTTACAATAAAAATTACAGTTGTTTAAATTTTAATATATATTTAGATGACATATGCTCACTATCAATATTTTTTCCATCTTTGCCATATCTGAATATTGTTTTTTTCCTCTAGAGCTTATGCTAATAGTTTAAATAGTCAAATTTTAATGAGTAATTCAGTTCCTCCTCCATAACCTCTATCTTTTATCAGAGAGAAGCACTTTCATCTCTTTCAGGTCATTCTAATGTTGCTATGTCGCCATTTATTTTTGCTTATTTGCATTATCTATTCACTTTCTACTCTGAAAATGGGAATTCCATATTCATTCATGCCCTAGCCACAGAGTGGCCATGTTAAGTTTTATCCTCACCAGCATCATGGCGACCACCTTCAGTCATCTGTTGAATTTAATATCCTGATGGTTGGTTTTTCTACTTCCTTTTTATTATTTTAATCATTCAGTTGCAGTGTGTGTGTGTGTGTGTGTGTGTGTGTGTGCATTCCAGAATTTGGAAAAGGGTTACAGTGGAAAGTATACATTTTTGACACTCAACTATCTGAAACTATGTCAATACTACCATTAACCTTAATTACTTAATTAGTAGTACTGTATCTAGTTGGAAAAAAATTCTCTCTGAATTTTGACACTGATGTTCTATTGTCTCTTTGTTTTTAAACTTTCTATTGTAGAGTCTAATGACATTATAATTTGGGAATTTTTTTGATACTTTTCCCCATCCCTTACCTTTTGAAATTGTATTATGTGTGTGCTTATTGTGTGCATTACTTTGAAGTTTCTTGATAATGTGGCATTTAATCAGTTATTTCAATTTGAAAATGCATATGATACTCCAGTTCCTGGAGATTTTCTTACATTATTCCTTTGATTTTTTTTTTTTTTTGGTCTTCTGCCTTCTTTCTAAATTTCCTATAATGGTGATATTGCCCTCTTAAATGGGCCTCTGATTATTTTGTTTCTCTTTTTTTTTCCCATCCTTTAGTCTATTTTTTAAAAATAAAGTCACATTCTTAAACTTATTTTCCAAATATTTTATTGAATTTCCTATTTCTACTATTCATCTTTAATTCCAAAATTTCTTTTTTAAAATATTCTTTTTATAGAATCTTGATCTTATTTCTTACAAAAATTTTTTCTGAGCACAATAAAGGCTGCAAGTGGCTGCTTGAGAAGTCCGTCCCCTCCAAGATTTTCTTTGCCTCTGTAGGATAATTTCATAATAGATGCTTAAATATTTTTATCTTTTGGTGTTTTCAAACATTTAATATTTGGTATTACAGAGACTGGAAGGTGTGTGTGTGCGCGCATGTGCGTGTGTGTACGTGTGTTGTCTTTTGACAATGACTTTTACCATAGCTGCACTATCTAGGTTGTTCAATTGAAAGAATCCAAATTATCAGCCTGTTTAGTTTTGCCTCGAGTTGGTCAGGATTCCCAGACAAAGGAGAAACCCTCTCATCTTTTGTATGTATATAATAGTCACTTCTAGCTTTTTGTACACAACTTGAGATGTAGAATGTAGAAATTTTACATATGATGCGCTTTAACTGTGTCTCAGTCTCCTTGGACTAAATGCCTTAAAATTTGGAAAGGTCTAGCTGCTTTAACTTATTTTCCTTCATATCTGCTGCCTACTTCTGAAAATGCCTGTTGCCAGTCAGAATTCTTTAGTATATAAAACAGCACTTACATTTCCCGTGCTATTTTGCGGTTCAGGATATCACTCACCTGTCTCCAGCTTCCATACAAGCGTTGGCACCTCTTCTTCCCATGTTACTGCCTTTGTGAGCTACTTTGAAGCTAACACCCAACTACCTTTCTTGTCATTTTAAAGGGGATTTTAGAAAAACTGCCTTAAATATAGTATTAGTTAAATCTATCATCTTCAACTGAATATTCTTGATTGCTGAGTTTTATGATTAATCTCCAGTGTATCACTGTATCTTCTTGAAGTTGTTCTTTTAAGATTTTAAGCTACTGTAAGTCCTCAGAATTTACATACATTAATAATAGCTAATCAAAAAGTTGCTTATATTATCTTTCCTTAGAATTCACTCCACTATCTTTTGCCCATTTAGTGTCAGAGTGAAGGTTTTGAATATGTCCCTTTTGTAAATGTAAATTATTTTGTTCTTATTTTTTCTGCCTAAATAATCACAGGCTCTTTTATCCTTCAGATTCACCAAGCTAAGTTTATCCTAATGTGTTTATCCTTAAATATTTTACAGAACACAATGGGCAATTTCAAATTGCATGTTCAAATCTGTGTGTTCAGTTGATTTTTTCAGGAGCATCAGTCATGTATTTGCTAAGTCTTCTTTGCTTTTGTATCATTCATTCCTCAGTAGTAGTTTATAATTGTAAAGTTTGATCTCTATAGTGAAATGTGTATGACTCACGGGTTGGCTAACTGCAATCAACAATGTTTATCCTATATAACCAATACATTTTCAGCAATTTGAGACTTCCTAACTTCTTTTTCTATCATTTTTAGCACTATAAAATATTTAAAATTTGTGTAACAACACTCTAGCAGTACCACCACACACACATGTAGATTCCCAACTCCACACTTCAGCTCACACCTGGAAAGCACCCATCCATCTCTCATAGGCCCCTCCACAAGAAGGCTCCTCCACTTCTGCCTCCAGGCTACCTCTGCACTTCATAAATGTTTCTCTCTTGGGCACTTATTACACTGTATTTTACTTGTTTACATGTTTTGTTTTCACTGTGGTGTTCCCCTTCTCTTAGTCTATATATAAATTTCAGGTGAAAACTCAGGTTCATCCCGGAATTGTATCCGTATTAGTCCTCATGTGCTGATTTCATCTGTAATGACCCTGCTTCTTCCACACGATGACGCACAAGGGCAGCCGTCTTGTAAAGGCACATTTACTTAGTTCCTGTTATACTCGTACACAATACGTAGCAGATTCCTAATTGCTATGTATATGAAATATATCAAGTATCAGATCTGTGGCATATATCAAGTAGCTTAGTATCTCTGAATTTTAGGAAAGAAATTTAATGAATTAGCTGTGGGTTTTGATGTCAAGACACAGATTGAGTTTTAATTCTTGGCTGTTGTTAACAACCGTACTATATTGGGCAAATTACTTTCTATTTCACCTGAAAATGCACACTGCTTATAAGGTCTTTCTAAAATATCTTCATGTGAATACTGTATTATAGTAGATTATGGCAACTATTTTAATTCATAATCAGATAATTGACTAGGGAAGACCAAAATCTCATTACAGTGTGTATTCTTTTCTGTCTCAATCGTGATGTTCCTCTTCTTCATGACCTTTGCTTGATGTGTGTATGTGAATGTGGTAGCTGTGTCTATTTCAGTACCAGTGCTACCACAACTTTCCACAGTGGTTCTGCTATATGATCAATTGTACCAGAAAGATTCACATGAGTTTATGAATATCTACGGAACATAATGCATGTGAGTTGGTATTATTATGCAATCTATATTTAGATGTGAAGTCCATGTAATTTAATTCTTGGGTTATTTCTTTATCTCACAGAAAATAGAACTAACTATTATCAAGGAAGCTTTGAAGTGCTAGATATCCCATATAATAAAAATTATGAAAGAGAGACATCCCAAGAAAATAACTACCTTAGTAAAATCCTTGAAACTAAGGTAAGTTAGTATTTTCCTAATTATTAATTATTTGAGATATAAATTGTAAATATAGTAGAATATAAATGTAGTAGAATTTGATATTTGATTTTTTTCTTTAACAGATGGTCGATGCATTTCAAAACTCTGACATTTACAGACAGTATATCAATTCCCAAGTCATCACACTGGTGTAAGTAACTTACACTCAGCTGCCGAAGATGAGGCCAAACCATTAAGAGTTTTAGTCACTAGACAGTGATTACTGATATCCAAAACTATCATAAATGTCAAACCTATTTTTCAGTAAAGCTAAAGCAGAAACTCAGGCCTAGAGTACTGAGTTTATTACATCCTTTGGGAATGTATTGATCTTCAAATTACAGGTGACTTATCCTTCTAATTTCCTAAGTATTTATATTCACAAAATCTCAGTCTCTTAGCCAAATGTCTGATTCTCTAATATTTTTTTTCTCCCTAGCATAAATATAGGCCAAGTTACCAGTTAGTTAAATCCTAGATCTGTCCCTAAGGTTCTTCTTAGATACAGTATTGATGACAACATATCTTTACCCAGGCTTGATACCAAGGAGAGATTTCCAGGCACCAGGAAAACATCTCATCTCCAACTGTGGAGAGAAGTTTCTGAGAAGTAAAATAACCATACTGTGTTCCCTTCACATGCGTTTTGAATAGTAAAAAACAGCCGCAGGTAGACAGTTTAAACCCAGCTTTAGTAATTAGTAGCCCCAGAGTCTTGCACTGCATCACTTTGAGTCTGGTCTTCTATCCTATTGGAAGCAGTGATGACACTTGCCATGCCTTACTTATATAATCATGCTCAGGATAAAAGAGCAAGTGTGTGTGGAAATATTCACAAATGGACACACTTTCATCAAGGCAAATTATTAATTTTACTATCCTCTGCCACCAATACCTGTCCATCTTCCCATTCTTGAACTCATAAGACTTGAGATTTCACAATGGATTATGGTTTCAACAATAATCAATCTTAGGGGTCAATTTAGTGTTGTACAGAAATGGAAAACTAAAGTTGAAGATTCCGAGGACTTCTCAGAGGTGACTGTAATCACTCTGGTTCATTTTCTGATACATGTAATTTCAGGTCTGCTTAAGTGGGCAGGTCAGGTATGGGAATGGAGAAGCCACAGGACAGAGTTTTTCACCCTGGCATGCACTGCTACAAAAATCAAATTGATATGAACTGAGTGTTTCCTAGAAACTATTATCGAATCATATGCCGAAGTGTTGAGCATCCCTTAGGAGACCCGAAGCACAATTATGATGTGTTGGCTGCTAGCCTCAGGGCTTCTCAACACTGGGTTGTCCATCCTTTTCTCGGATCCAAATAAATCTTCCCTGAATATCACAGTCAGAACAGTCTTCTCATCGTGGCTATTCCTACACTCTCCTCCATCTGAGCCCAGTCTCAGACACCGTAGATGCAGGGTGAGTAGGTACAGGGTGATGGGTACACAGAGTAAAGAGCACAGATTATGGAATCAACTGCACTGAATCTAAGTCTTATGCAGTAGTCACATATTCCTGGGCAGATTGCATAAACTCTCTGTACCTAAAAGGAAATAGGTCACTTTCTAAAAGTTGTTTTTGTATACTAAAAGAAAACTTTTAGGTACAGAGGGCTTATGCAAAGATAATGGCAATACTACAGAGCATTGTGGAGACGACAAAATGTATGTGATAACTGACAAAGCAGATGCTCAGTCAATGCTAATTAAAATCTAGTTATTCTATGGTAAAATCTATCCTCTGATGAAATTTTCTTCTTGATCATGAAGCTGCAATAAAAATAAGTTCTAGTGTGTACATCACTCATCCATGAAAATTTTCCTGATCATTTTAAATGCAAAAAGACTTATCTTTGCTCTGAATATCTCAAAATAAATGGCTTGTTCCTGCTTCAGTTTTTAGTTTAGTTTTTTGTCTTGTTTTGTTTTTTGTACTGGGGATCATGACTGCATGCTTGCAAGGCAGGCATTTATGCCACTGAGCTAAATCCCCAGCCCCTGCCTCAGTTTTTATAGTTATTTGTAAAAGTCTGGAAGTTCCCAGATGGTAGGACCATATCTTAGTTACCCTTGCATTGCCCAATGGCTCCTACTCCAGCCGTGTATCAATAGCTCAGGAAATGATTGATAAACACATGAGTAAATGACCCCAGTTCTTAGATGGTATCTTTACTCTGTGCTTCAGCCTTTTCCTGCTTTTTCAGATTTGTAAAGTTATTTGTCTTCTAAATTGAATATTACAACCTCACGCATACCACTGCCATGTGCATGTGGCGAGCCAGTGCTTCACCTGGGCCCAGCGCCAAACAGAGCATAACATACCAGATGTGAAAGATCAGAACAGGAAGAAGCAAACACTGGTTTTAGCAGTACTTAGAATCTTTATGTCATTTCCAGTCCTGATGGCAACAGGGTGACAGCACACATATGGCTGGTGTTCAAGGATTCCAAGTCACAGAAGGAAAACACAAGGAAAAAAATCGAGAGCATCTTACACCAGATGCTGAGTAGCCAGTCGGGATCCTTGACCACAGACCCTGCTTCTCTTAGGCTCGCACGTAAGTATCTGCGCCAGGCTCAGGCAGTGCCGTGAGGCCGTGCAACATACACACCAGGCACAGAGCTGAACCTCACTGTATTTTAAAATGAACGTCATTTCACTGCAGAGCAATTACTTATAGTCTTCATTATTAAAAACACATTCAAGTCACAATAATGCTGTGCCTTATAACTGCTTCTCATTCTAAAGTAGACATCAGTATTTGAAACAATCCATGTAAGTAATGATGTTTCAGTTTTCTTTCCATGATTTCCAATAGCTTTCAGAAACATGAATATGTAGATTTGCCATTACAAGACAATCACTTTGTAAAAGTTGTTTTTGTATACTGAAAGGAATCAGGTTATTGGTGGGGACTTCCCTTTCTTCTAAGGAAAGCAAATAAAGTTTTCCACTTTGGACAGTATAGAATGCAATTCCAATTAAATAAAAAATAAATCTCTCCTAGAATTGTGAAGATGGTACTTCCCTGTCATACATAGTAAAAGCTAAATTCCAACAAATCAATCTCTCTTTTCCGTTGACTCTTTATCTTGAGGTTAAAAGTGCTTTCTTGGCCTCTTGCTCTCCTCTGCTGGTTGTGCCGACTTAATCCACTGCCCTACAATGAATTAGGTAGGAAATTTACTGTGGTTTTTTGTTCTGTTTCAGAAATCAGTAAAGATGATGCTGAGAAAATTATCAACAGCCGTAAGTTTGAGTACTTTTTAAATGAAATAGGGGATTATTTATTACTCTTGACCAGTCACAATTTTAAGTGCTTCATGTAAAATAATTGATTCAAACTCCATAACGATGTGAGAGATAGACATGATTATAATCGCATTTTAAAAATGAGAAGGGGCAAGCACCAAAAAGTGAAATAATTGCCTAGATTCAGCCAATTTGTAAATAAATATCAGGGTCAAAATTCAAGCTTAGGGAATCTGGCTTCAGAGCCTATGCACTTAATGACTGCCTCTGTCCACAGCTTATTCATTATCCAAGTCCTGCAGTACCCCAGGGGTGCTATGCTGGATAGAGAGAACCCAGTGACTGCCAGTGATTCTAGCACAACTCCATTGCATTCCTTTCAGTCAAGATATTGTCAGATTTAACCATGTAAGGACAACTCACCTCACTGTCTACTTTGTAACTGAGTACACATTATCTTTGGCTGTGTATGGTGGTACACACCTATAATTTCAGCACCCTGGGAGGCTGAGGCATGGAAATCCCAAATTCAAACTCCATTGGAGCAATTTATTGATTTTGGGTAACCCTGTTTCAAAATAAATGCTTTTCTAAAAGGGTTGTAATACAGTTCAGTGAGAAAGCCTTGTGTTCCGTCCCCAGTGCTACTATCAATTAATCAGGTAGTCAAATAAAAAATTATAACAATAAAATAATAAATAAATCATATTGTCTGTATTCTCAGTGGAACAAAACTGACCCTTTCTGACAGGCTGTGGGAGGCGCGCGAGGATGTCCGCTACATACGACAGAATCAAGGGCGGCTCCAATGCCCAGGAGGGAGAGTGGCCCTGGCAAGCCAGTCTCAAGATGAATGGCAGACACTACTGCGGAGCTTCGCTGATCAGCGAACTTTTCCTGGTGACTGCGGCTCACTGCTTTAGACAGTAAGGTCGTCATCCCGCTGCAGACTGCCAGGGAGACCAAAAGCCTGGGAAAGCTCCGGTTTTTACCTGTTTGTACCTGCTCTGCTCCTAGACAGCACTTCTTTCACTCCCAGGAGAGCCCTGGTTTGGAAGACAAGCTGCACTGCCTCAGCCTTTCCCCCCTTATCAGTGGAAATGGGGAGTCTCTCAGTTTGGATACTGTACTTTTCCTTAACCGAGTCTTATCTCTTTCCAGGCCCTCAGCTATGTGCAGTTGCTAAAATACAACATTCAATTTCACACTCACTTCTCTGTATTCACATCTGCTCTACTTCAGGCAAACAGGAGTCAGTCCTGGCTTCAATGCTATCTTTCCTAAGAAATCTTTCTTTTCCTTAAAAATACTGATCGAATTCCTCCTGTTTGCATCCCCACTAGTTACATACCCAAGCACCCAAATGACTGTTATGACTGCCAGTGTTTATGCCCACCTTTAATTAGATTTAGCCTCTTTTTTTTTTTTTTTTTTTTTTTTTGAGACAGGGTGTCCCTATGCCATTCGGGCAGGCCTGGAGCTCACTTTGTAGCCCAGGTTGATCTTGAACTTGCAACGATCCTCCTGCCTTAGCCTCCTGTGTGCTGGGATTACAGACGTGAGCCACCATGCCCGGCAGATTGCCTCTTGAAGGCAAATGCTATTTGTTTTCATTTTTCCATCCCTATTGCCTTACATATTTAATGGTTCAGGGACTCAAGATATTCCAAGTCAATTAAAAAATCGTATCATTGCAATGGAATACAGAGAGAGGAACTAATGTCATGAAAAGCATACAGTAGATGTCGGATTTCTTCTATTTGCTATAGAATGCAGTATTTTTCTCTTTTGAAATAAATAAAAGACGCAAAATTTTTGTTTCTTTAGGACAAATAACCCAAAAGCCTTTACCGTTAGCTTTGGCACTCAAGTAACTCCTCCCTATATGCGACATGATGTTCAACAAATTATTATTCATGAAGGCTACGTCAAAGGTGAACATCACGATGATATTGCAATCGTTCAGCTCACTGAAAAAGTTGTATTTAAAAATGATGTGCATCGAGTTTGCCTTCCTGAAGCCACACAGATACTTCTGCCTGGCGAAGGAGTTGTTGTTACAGGATGGGGAGCACTTTCCTATGATGGTAAGTCCTGTGTCTAACGTGCTTTGTGAGATTCAGAAGCAACCAGAAAAGTTAGCAATCAGGGTGCAGAGTGCACGGCATTATTTGCCTCTGGCTTTGAGTTGCCTTGGGTGACGTCTTAAGGAATGCAGGTTATGCAGTTATGACTGCAGGTTGCTTTGCCTTGGAACATTCTTAGGAGATCAGTACAGCTAGAGAAGCTCCCCTACTAGCAGCAGCTAATCTTTTGAGAAGGTTCTGGTCCAAAGGTTTTGTTACCATCCAGTTGATGAATTCCTCTCTCAGTCCAGAATTACAATGCAGACAGTTAAGAGAGAACTGGTACTCTAAGCCCTATGCTGTATGTTAAAAGATGTTAGCTCTGGGTGATTGTTTCTTTTCTCAGCCCAGAAAAAATTACTATTCAAAGTAGATAATCAAAAGAGGACTGAACAAAAGTACTTACAGTGTGAAGCAGAAACCAATGGCTATTGTGAAGCAAAAGCAAAGCCCCTCGGCATATGAACCTGGTGGTGGCAAATGGTTGCCAAAAGGACTTTTTGGCTTGGGCTTCAAAAATGGGTATATTTTAGCCAAGTTGAGATCATCTATGGGGTTATAAGCAGAAGAGTAACTTAGAAGTGGGCCTTTAGGAACTTAGGGGAGGCAGCAAGCAATACTGGTGCAAGCACCACTAATTATAACTTTAAACAGAGCAAAGGGGTTCTTTGGAGAGATACAGTGTTTTATTTCTGGGCATGAGAATCCCATCCATCTAATAAGGTCTTTGTTTACTGAATGTCCAGTTCCCTGGCCTTGGCCATTGTGTCCTTCACTGAATGTTCAGGATGTCCTTACTGACCTGGCCCTTTCTCCAGCTGCCTGTCTGTCCCTTCTGCCAGAATGCTTCCAACACTCCCCTTTTGGGCCAGTGTTACTGAGAAATCCTCTCATCTTCCTCATCCTCCACATCATGTTTTACAACAGATTGTTTAGATTGCTCTTTGGAGCCTCTTGTTAGGTTAGGAAAATGACACCCAAACCTTAGGAAGTGGAACCTAAACACAATCACAATCACACCTGGAGGAAGAATCGTTCATTCTACTCAGGTCTTTCATTATCTCCTTGTTTCAGGTTTGATAAGGACTTTGAAAGGTAGCATTTAAAAGATGTTTTGAATTATATTTTCACAGTTTCCAGTGGTTTTTTTTTTCTTTTCATAGACTTGAGTGAGGAAATCAAGCGGGTCTTTTCATTCAAAGTGAAATGGTTAAATAGCAGCAGTGACGCAGAGGTCTTATGCACACAGAAGACCTGCTCCATCTCACAGTGAGCTTTACTTCCTCTAGGTAAATTCCCAGTGTTACTTCAGAAAGCGCCTGTGAAAATTATTGACACAAACACGTGTAATGCTGAGGAAGCGTATTATGGCATGATAGAAGATACAATGCTATGCGCTGGCTACATGGAAGGAAAAATTGATGCCTGTCAGGTAATTCTGGGTGCTATCCAGATTGACCACACAGGATATAAATAACTGCTGTTATTTTAAGAAAGTTATGGCTGTGGAAATAATTGTATGCTTCAGTTAATATGCTCTTTGATAGTTCTTTCGGTGTCTCTCTCTCTCAGCTTTGACACTAAAAAATTCTTCCTTACATGTGATTTGCATTTATAATTAACAACCCCTTATGTTAGGCTGGCTCTGACTCAAGTACTTTCCTAATTTCTTTACAAATAGTAATTTATTAAACCCTCATCACAATCTTAACATGTAAGCCCTACCATGATTCTCATTTCTCAGATGAGGAAATTGAGGCAGAGAAATTCAAAGTACCTCACACATGGTTATAATTAGTGGTGCTTGCACCATATCCATAAATGTCAGTACTTTGTACAGTACTATGGAACTGTGTACAGAACTGTGTACAGTTCTCTGAAACTCAGCATCAGGATTTATCCGCTTGCTACTGTTTCAATAAAAATCAGTCTCTGAAAGGTCTGAGTCACTTTCCACCCATTCACAAATTTTCTTTACCTTCCTATCCTCTTCATGTAAAATGATTCTAGTTACTTTTTTAAAATATGAGACTGAATTTCAATTATACTCCTATTAATGTGTCTTCCAAGTCTTTCTTGTAATCTCCTAGATCACACCTTCAAGCTCAGTTGCACATGTGAGGAAATATATTCTGGTCAGTAACAGTTGACATTGGAAATGTACAGCAATTTATTTTATTTACCTTTCCATTGTCTCTGTGAAACACCAACCACAACTTAAAATATTTGAAAGGAAATTGTCACAATGACCAGTGTTCTTTGTTTTATTTAGGGTGACTCTGGAGGACCACTAGTTTACCCCAATTCTCGAAATATTTGGTACCTTGTTGGCATCGTGAGCTGGGGAGATGAATGTGGCAAAATCAATAAGCCAGGAGTCTACACAAGAGTGACAGCCTACCGCAACTGGATCGCCTCCAAGACCGGTGTCTAGGAGAAGCACCTTGTACAACTACCACAGGCCATCGGCGCTGTGACTCCTAAGCTTTACTTACCATATTTTTCTAACTGGCGGGCTCACTGGCTATTTGAAAAAATTACAGACCTGAGGAAATGCTTATAAACTTTTATTTTAAGCAAACTAAACATGACAAAATAAGAAATCTTACTCTTTTGGATCCAGAAAGGGCTTAAGCCAAGAAAGTACTCTCAAGAAAAGTAACGTTTATAATACTATACTATATGTAATCCTAGTTCGTTAATTCATGTATGGTTATCTGACCATAGTACAAAGCTCATGGTATTTGTTATTATGACTTTGTGGAGTTATGAAGGTGTATTTTTGTCCACAGCAAAATAGCACATAGTGCAATGAGAGACTGGAATTATGAGGCTGTGTCAGAGCACACAGTGTCTGCTTTCCCATCATATCTTTTGTGGAAGTTACATGACGGTGATATAAACCTGGTCTAGATGTGGGCATTGAGTTCCCATCTCTTACTGCACTGCCACTTTCATCAGTTGTTGCATATTGTGAAGCAATTTCACAGCAAAATTAAGCAAAACAATACACTTCAAACTTACAAGGTGCTAAGTACAACAATCCTTCAGTATTGGGATAAGATTTGGTGGAAATTCCCTATGTGTAATGTATTTTGAAAGAATAACTACAGATAATGAAAATATGTAATATATTTTAAACAAAATAAGGTAATAGGCAGCTAATCTCTGTTCAATGACAGTTTTCTTGTTCTTTTTTATTTTTATTTATTTTCTTAAGAATGTGAAATTGGCTGTTTTTCTGTCTCCTGCTCCATTGGATAGGTAGAGGAGGGTGTGTGTGTGTGTGTGTGCTTCTAGGCAATTTAAAGATGAGACTGCTACAGCCCAGATGGGCCCCTGCTACCCATGGAGTTGAAGCAGGGGCTCCTGTCTGCTGGCTTGGTTTTACTCCCTGGTGAGCTTTCCAGGCTACAACAGAGTCTAAAGTCAGCAGAGCCTGCACCTCCCACTGACTCATCTTCTGTTGGCAATAAAGGGCCAGAGACCCAGGACAAGCAGAGTGGCAGGTGTGGGTCAATGTCTGTGTCTACAGGTGATTTTTTTAAATCTGGGAATTGAACTCAGGACCTTTTGCCCTTGCCAGGGAGACATTTGGGCCACTAAACTATATCCCCAGCCCCACAGATGATGTTTTGTAGGGAAGAATTATTAGTTATTGACCATGTTCTTGATCTACAGCCTTTGGAAACATAAGTTCTTGTTTTATGAACACAACCTTCATGAGTTCAATGACTTCAGTCTAATACTCTTAGAAAATTGAAGCAGTTCTCAATATCTGCTGAAAATTAACATTAAGAGACTTCACCATTCCTTACATGGCCTTCAAATTTTATTTAAGTTTCAATGACCTAGAATGGCTGTATTAAGAGATAATATCTTACTGGATTTTTTCCCCCAAAGAAAGATGAGTTTTTACATTGTCTACTAATAATAACTTTCCATTTATCAAAAATCCAAAATACACATACATCATACATAACCATATAATGGAGTTGTCCTAAAATTTCATAAATTCATTTTGAAATGGCAGTTTTAGTTCTTTTATATCACATATTGTCCCAGTTTCTTAACTTGCTCAAAGACCAATGCTCTTAAAGAAGACTGGATTATTAATTATTATCTTTATAATTAATCCACTTGGTCATAATTGACATCACACTGTATTCATTATTTTCATAATGAATGAAACAATGTGTATGTAACACTCTTTGAGTTTCACATTCATTGTGTCAGGCACAGCTCTAACCACCTCATTTGGATTAATGAGCTGCCTGTTCTATGAAGCATGCTACCATTACCTTAACTCCGCAGAAAAGAAACTAAGGCTTAGTGATCTTGCTCAAAGATGTGAAACACCACGACCATAGCCAACTCTGCTCATCACAGAAGTTCATAATGAGGAAGCCACTTTGATTAGAGATGTTGATGGTACACATTACTGTTTTTCCTTTCTTTGTTAGTGTTATTTGCTTACTTGCTTTCTTATCCTCGGAGTGAGAACTCCGTGCAGCTTTAAGTAATACTTCTATTAGCAAGAAGTCCATCCTTGGAAGTGACACAGGTGTTGCTTCCACAAAGGACATTTACAGCTGTAGAGTACTTTGTATCTCTCACTTGAGCCTAAATATAAATGCTCTCTTAGCTGTGGTCCAGTAAATGTGGTTCTCATAGCCCCTTCTTTCACTCCACAGTGTTCTTGACAATTTCTAGCCAGCACCAAACATTGCCCCATGGTCTTCACAAGTTCAGATGAAAGGTCTGTGATCACAACATACATTCCTCATGGAAACCTTCTGGAAAAAAATTAAAATATATTTGATCAAAATACTTAAATAATTTAACAAACCCAAAGATAATTAGACCTGGGCTTATATAAATAGATAATTCTACTTGGCTTATATAAAATTTACAATGGCTTCTCCAAGGAACAAATCACTTGTCTATTTTTCTTGGTCATTCTGTATTTTCCTTTTGTTACTATATTTAAACATATTCAAAGAATACATAAAATTTTCTTCACCATATCAAAAAGGAGGCTTAAGTTTCATTCATAGAACCCACTCAACATAATTGCACCCCAGTGAATTCTGTGCTAGAGAAATTGTTTCTTTATGTAGTCATATTGTAAAATCTCATTGTTATTGTTTGTTTCAAACAGCTCTTTAAAATAAAATTAATTTAGAGTCATTTATGAAATTAGCATTAAATATAATTACTGTTATATGAATGCTTATGTTTTCAAAATTCATACTGAAGTTTGATGCCATTACAGTGGTATTTGGAGGTGGGATATTTGAGGAAGAATTGAGCTCTGAGGATGTCTCCCTCATAAATGTATTAATGCTGTTTTTGTAGGAGTCATTTCTATACAAATGTGAGTTAGGCCCCTTTTTGTTCATTCTCTCTCTCTACTCCTTCCTTCCTTCCTTCCTTCCTTCTTTCCTTCCTTCCTTCCTTCCTTTTTCTCTCTCTGTATCCCTCTCAGCCTTTCTGCCATTTTGCCATATTAGGAATAGTGTTTCTCCCCCATTGAGGATAGGGCTTGAAATTTCCATCTTGGAAGTGTAGACTACCTTGACGGAACACCAAAACTTCTGGCATTGTGACCTTGGACATTCCCCCTTCAAACCAATGAGAAACAAACCTCTACTGTTCATACTTTACTCTGCAGTGCTCTAATTTAGCCACAAAAAATGTACTAAAGCAGAAATTGTCAAATTTCTTTGCTTCTATAAAGAACTCAACATCATGTTAACTAAATACTAATTAGGAGGGATATAAATCAAGAGTTCTGAGATGCATGGATGAAATCAGAAAACTTAATTATCCAGCTGATTTTACCTTGATTGGGAGCTGTGAGTGATTTGGTGAAGATCATGGAGAAAACCAGGAGTTTCTAAACAGCAATTGTCCTTGGCTTTCACTTATCATAAATATAAATACTAGACAAAATACTATCAAAATATAAATACTAGATAAATCGCTTTTTTTTAACTAAAGAGAAACAAAAGCGTGTAAAGGACAGAGATAATAAACAATTTGAAAAAAAGATAAACAATAAGAAATCACTAGCTGATAAATTATATATTGTCCACTTAGAAATAGTTGCTCAAGTTACAAAATTAAAGGATACAAAGTAGATAATCAAACAGAGAGAGTGTAAACAGCTATGCATGCATGAGTCTCTACATGTATTTCTTTTTTTATTTATTTAAAGAGGAAAAAAACAGGAAAAAGGTAGAAATATTACAAAATTTCAAGAAAAGAAGATAAACAGTAAGAAATTACTAGTTGATAAATTACATATTGTTCTTTTAGAAATAGTGTTTCAAGTTACAGAATTAAAGCACACAAAGTGGCCACTAAAGCAGTGAAAGTGCAAACAGATCTGTTCAACAATCCAGCAAGAACCTAGAAATATGGTTATCAATCACACACACCTAAACATACATGCAGCTATACCTTTTATAGAGTTTCCTATTTCCTCTTTTTTTACAACAGCAATTATACATTTTTAAAATTTTATTTAAAGAGAAGAGAAAAAATACAGAAAAAAGGGTAGTAACAATATAAAATTATAAAAGAAGGATAATTTTTTTTATCAGTACCAGGGATCGAACTCACGACCACCTGCTTGCAAGGCAGGCACTTATGCCACTGACCTAAATCCCCAGCCCCTCAAAATTATAAAAGAAAGAAAGAAAAAGGAGAATAAGAAAAAGACCCACTAAGAAATCAGTAATTTATAAATTACGTACTGTCATCCTGGATGAAGTTGTTCAAGTTACAAAGTTAAAGGGTACATAGTAAATATTCAAACAGTCAGACTACAAACAGTTCTGCCCAAAGATCCAACCAAAGATTCAGCAATATTGTCATCTATTTTACACACTCAAACATACATGCAGTTATATCCCTTAGAGCACTTTCTTTTCCTCTCTTTTTTACAATAGCAATTACACATTTTGATTTTATTACTCATGTAGTTCTTATTTACTTTTTACACTAGAGACACAATATAATATTTATAAATATGATTCTTATTTATTTCACTAATGAGGATAGTCTCAAGTTGTCTCCATTTGCCTATGAAGGCCTCAAGATCATCTTTTTTATAGCTGAGTAATATTCCATTGTATAAAAATGCCACATCTTTTTCATCCACTCTGCAGTTGATGGGCATCTTGGTTGTTTCCAGGATTTAGCTATCACAAATTGTGCAGCTATGAACATGGGTGCACATATATCACTGTGATATGAACTTTTCAGTTCTTCTGGGAAAATATCCAGGAGGGGAATAGCTGGGTTGAATGGGGCTTCTAATCCTAGTCTTCTGAGAATTCTCCATATGGATTTCCATATTGTTTGCACCAGTCTACATTCCTACCTACAGTGGAGCAGTGTTCCCTTTTCCCTGTAGCTTTGCCAACATTTGTTATCAGTTGATTTCTTGATGGCAGCTATTCTTTCCGGAGTAAGATGGAATCTCAATGCTGTTTTAATTTGCATTTCTCGAATGACCAGTGATGGTGAACCTTTCTTCATGTATTTATTTGCCATTTGTATATCTTTCTCTGAGAACTGTGTGTTCATCTCAGATGCCCATTTTTGGAGAGGGTCTTTGAATTTGGGGGGCCTGATGTTTTTCAATTCTTTGTATATTCTGGACACAAGTCCTTTGTCTGAGGGGTTGCTGATTAAAATTCTTTCCCAGTCCCTTGGTTTTCTTTTCACTCTGTTGGTGATTTCCTTTAAAATGCAGAAACTTTTCAATAATGTGAGATCTCATTTGTTGATTCTTTGAAGTGTTTCCCGTGCAGTTTGCGTTTTGTTCATGAATTCTCTGCCTACCCCTATGTCTCCAAGACTTCTACATACCTTGTCTTCTAGTAGATTTAGTGTTTCTGTTTTAATATTTAGGCCTTTGATCCATTTAGACTTTAGTTTTGTGCATGGTGATATACATGGATCTAGTTTCAGTCTTCAGCATGTAGAGAGCCAATTTTTCCAACACCATTTATTAAAGAGACTATCCTTCTTCCAGTGGACATATTTAGCCCCTTTGTCAAATATCAACTGGCTGAGTGTCTTTGTGGTTGTGCTTGCATCTTCTAATCTGTTCCATTGATCCTCAGGTCTATTTCTTTGCCAGTACCAAGATGATTTTATCACTGTGGTTTTATAGTAGTGTTTCAAGTCAGGAATTGAGATGCCTCCTGCCTTGCTTTGGTTGCCTAGAGTTGCCTTTGCTATCCTAGGTTTCTTCTGTTTCCAAATGAATTTTAGTAGTGTTTTCTTAAGATCTGTGAGGTATGTCAATGGTATTTTCATTGAGATTGCATTAAATCTGTATAACAGTTTTGGGAGTATGGCCATTTTCACAATGTTGGTTCTTCCTAACCAAGAGCAAGGAATATCCTTCCATTTTCTAATATCCTCTTCAATCTCCCTTTTCAGAGTAGTATAATTTTCAGCATATAAGTCTTTTACATTTTTAGTTAGGTTGATTCCTAAGCATTTCATTTTTTTACATGTTATTGTAAAGGGTGATATTTCCATAATTTCTCTCTCAGTGAGATTTTTGTTTGTGTACAGGAATGCTATTGATTTTTGAGCATTGGCTTTGTATCCAACTACACTGCTGAAATTGTTTATTACCTTTAGCAGTCTTTTAATGGAGTTTTTTGGGTCTTCTATGTAGAGTATCATGTCATCTGCAAATGGTGATAATTTAACTTCTTCCTTTCCTATCTTTACTCTTTTATTTCTCTCTCTCTTGTCTGATTGCCCTGGCTAGTGTTTCCAGAACTATGTTGAAAAGGAGTGGTGATAGTGGACATCTTTGTCTTGTTCCTGATTTTAAAATGAAAACTTTCAGTTTTTGTCCATTTAGTATAATGTTGGCTGTTGGTTTGTCATAGATGGCCTTTATAAGGTTGAGGTAGACGCCATGTATTCCGAGTTTCTGAAGGGTTTTTTTCATGAACATGTGTTGGACTTTGTCATAAGCTTTTTCTGTATCTATTGAGATGACCATGTGGTTTTTGTTTTTGGCTTTATTGATGTGGTGTATTACATTTATTGATTTGTGTATGTTAAACCACCCCTGCATTCTTGGAATGAACCCCACTTGGTCATGATGTATAATCTTCTTGATGATTTGCTGCATTCTATTTGCCAGTATTTTATTGAGAATCTTTGCATCAATGTTCATTAGTGAGATTGGTCTATAGTTCTCTTTTTTGGTTGGATCTTTCTCTGGTTTTGGTATCAGAGTGATACTTGCCTCCAGGAATGATTTAGGGAGGATTGCTTTTTTCTCAATTTCATTGAAGAGTTTAAGGAGTACTGGCATCAAATCTTCTCTAAATTTCTTGTAGAATTCACCTGTGAATCCATCAGGACCTGGGCTTTTCTTTGTTGGTAAGTTTTTAATTACATTTTCAATTTCAATAGCTGATATTGGGTTGTTCAAAAATGCTATATCTTCTTGGTTGAGCTTTGGTAGTTCATATGTTTCTAGAAATCTGCCATTTCCTCTGTTTTCCACTCTATGTGAGTAGAGATTTTCAAAGTAGGTATTCATGATCTTTTGAATTTCCATGGGATCTGTAGTAATTTCTCCCCTCTCAGTTCTTATTGCATGAATTTGGGCTTTTTCTTTCTTTCTCTTGATAAGGTTAGCTAGGGGTTTGCCAATGCTGTTCATTCTCTCAAAAAACCAGCTTTTTGATTCATTAATTCTTTGTATTTTTTTAAGCTTCAATTGCATTGATTTCTTCTCTAATCTTTACAATTTCCTCTCTTCTATGAGCTTTGGGTTTAGCTTGCTCTTCTTTTTCTAGACGCTTGAGATGGAGCATTAGGTTGTTTATTTGTGCTCATTCTGTTTTCTTGATATGACAGTTTATTGCTATATATGTCCCTCTTAAGACTGCTTTCATTGCATCCCACACATTACAGTATGTTGTTTCTATATTTTCATTGAATTGTAGGTATAGTTTTATTTCTTCTTTAATTTCATCTGTAGCCCACTGGTTGTTCAAAAGGCTGTTATTTAATTTCCATGTATTTATGCAGGTTTTACAATTTCTTTTGCCATTAATTTCCAATTTCAGTGCACTATGGTCAGATATTATGCATGGTATGATTTCAAACATCTACTAAGTCCAATTGCTCACAGGTATGATTCAGTTCTGTTATTTCTTTGCTGAGTTTTTGTCTAGTTGATCTACCTCTTTGTGACAATGGGCTGTTAAGATCTCCTGTTATAATTGTGTTCTTGTGTATTTGGTTTTACATGTCCATTCGTATCTGTCTTATATATTTGGGTGCTCCTGTGTTTGGCGCATATATATTTATAATTGTTAGTTCTTCATCTTGAATTTTACCACTAACAAGTATGTAATGACCTTCTCTATCTATTAATCATTTTAGGTTTGAAGTTTACATTGTCTGCAAATAGAATAGCTACCCCTGCTTTTTTCTGGGTTCCTGTTGCATGGAATACTGTTTTCCATCCTTTGACTTTTAACCTATGAGTTTCCTTTTGGGTCAGATGTGTTTCTTGTATACAGCATATTGTGGGATCCTGTTTCTTGATCCATTCTGTCAATCTATTTCTTTTTATAGGTGAATTGAGGCCATTTATATTTATGGATATCACTGATATGTACTGGCTCAACTTTGCCATGTTACATTTCAGTTGTTTCTTTCTGCTTTTCCTCTTATTTAATTGCTTATCCTACTTGGTGGTTTCTTTCCATTGTTGTTTTGGGGTTTGTGGTCATTTTTATCTCTGTCTAGTATGTCTTTCAGTACTCTTTCTAGGTTTGGTTTGGTGGACATCAATTTCTTCAGTTGTTCTTTGTCATGGAAGTATCTTGTTTCTCCATTAAATTTGAATGAAAGTTTTGCTGGGTACATTAGTCTGGGTTGAAGGTTGTTTTCTTTCAGGGCTTGAAATACCTCACTCCAAGCTCTTCTTGATTTGAGGGTTTGTGCTGAAAAGTCTGCCATGATTCCAATGGGCTTTCCTTGATAGGTGAGTTGTGTCTTTTCTCTGACAGCTTTTAATATTCTATTTTTATGCTGTATGTCTGAGATCTTAATTATTATGTGTTTGGGTGTGGATTTATTTTGGTTTTGACTGTTTGGTGTTCTATATGCCTCACTTATCTGCATATGAGACTCTATCCCCAAGTTTGGGAAATTTTCTGCTATTATTTCTGCAAATACCTTGCGTATGTCATTTGCCTGGACTCCTGTATCTTCGCTAATGCCCATTATTCTTATATTGTTGTTCTTGGCATCATCATGAAGCTTCTATATTGTCATTTCATGCTGCTTTGTTATTTTTAAAAGTTGTATCCTTTCCTGATCAGTAATTGTGATCCTGTCCTCAAGGTCTGAAATCCTATCCTCAGCTTCATTTAGGCAGTTTTGCACACTTTCAATAGAATTTTTTGTTTGTTGGATGTCTCTTTGAGTTTGTTTCATGAATTCTTCTTGTTTTCTATATTGTTTATTCAAAGTTTCAGTTTCCCATGCTCATGTACTTTTTTCTCTAGTTCTTCTTTAGCTGCATTCAACAACTCCTTTACTAAAGTTGCTATTTCTATCTTTACATGGGAGAGTACTTCTAATTTGATTTCCTCTATAGCCTGATGCAGTTGTTTTTTTATTTCACTCGCTAACTTTCATAGAGTCCCAGTGTGTTACATTTGAGGTCCTCTATTTCAATGTCTCCTATACTTGCTTCTGGTGAACCATATGTTTGAGACTGCATTTTGATTTTTTTGTTTTGTCATTTTCACTCTGCCTGGTGTTTTCTATGTGTAGGAGGGGATCACACACACTTTTTCAGACACACCAAAGTCTTACAGTTAGTTGAAGGGGGTTTTACTATTGGCCCTGTTTATCCACTGTACACCTCTATTTTAGGGGCATACTCACCACAGTGAGTCACTTGAATTGATACAGTCAATTCACTGTAATCCAAGGTTCACCACCCAGGAACAAAGTTCCAAATTTTCTTGTACTAACTGGAGCCCACTGAGAACTTCCCATGTTCCCGGTGGCAGGGCAGGCCCTCAGGGGAGGTTCCAGGCAGCCCATCCCTGAGGCGGGCTTGCGCTGAGTTCTAGTGGCAAGGGTAGGCCCCTGGCGGAGTCTCTACATGTATTTCTATCCTTTCTGTATTAGAGGGAAAAACAAAACATAGCAAGACAAAACAAAAACAAATTCCTATAAAAACATGAAACCAAAAAGTCATATAAAACCACAGTACAAGGTGATCTACAATGATTACTATGTTGTTTCTTATTATCTTCAATAGAATTGTCTATATCATCAGGCATAATTGAATATAGCAGTATAATTGAATATAGTAGTACATAACAATATTAGTAAAAATAAAACATTGTAGACAGTATAAAACATCAAAGGCAGGTAATAATCAAACCAGAGTGGATATTCTAGTAAATCTTGTCATCTTCAGTGCAGTTGCCTATACTCTCAGGCTTGATGCTATTAATCATAACAGCTTTGAATAAAATCTAACAATACAAAACAGCAATCTAACAAACAAGATTCGATTACTATCTGTCATAGCAAAACAGTGTAGGTTTTACAGAGCTGTAGATTAACTTAATAGGAAATTAAGGATGATTACCATAATATATCCTGTTATTTTCAGGATTACTGTCTGTGCCCTCAAATCTAGTACAGGTAGAATGACTGGAGCAGAATATAATACATCTAAGCAGAGTAGTGTGAGTAATGTGGGTTTTAAATCCTGCTGCACTATTAACAATATAGTGTATCAAGGCCATCTATGTTAGAGATTCTAGCCATCCTTCTCTGAGTAAATTCCTTTTTAGAATGTAGGCTGCACTGAAGAAAATATGTCTTGTAAAGAACTTACTCAAGAGCAATGCATATGGTTAAAAAGAAGCAGATTAACTAATTGAGTATATTAAGTGATCAATTTTGTCATGATAATTTATACCTTTTTTATTTTGGAGAACTTAACAGCTTTTTTATCTAAAGTAGAGAAAAAATAAATACAAAAAACCAGTAAATCTGTCTTTTCCCAAGAGCATCAAGAAGGAATCAAACAGTGGATGCACACTCATCTAGAAGGGGCAGAGGAGATTTGAGGGTCTCATTTTCTGAGTGGGATATTTTTAGAGATCCTGGAGGCTGAACTGGTGACCACCAAGCTTCTACAGAACCCTTTCATTCTGTTTGTAAGCTTTGGACACAGCATCCGTGGTAGTTGGATTGGTCCTTGGAACCCATGCTGAAACTCCACTTGGTCTTTCCATCTTCTCCCATTTTCCTCTGAGAGCTAATTTATTAATGTGAGGAGCAAACTCTATTTTTTTGCTGAAAGATCTATTTATTACAAATAGATGTCTGTGCAGTTCCTTTTGATCATTCAAAACTAAAAGACCTTTATGAAACCTAACTGGTAAATGTATTCAAATTAAGGAGAGTATGCTATATTCTGTGTTTAACTGAATGAGATATATGATGTTTAAGCTTGTGTGTCAGTTTATTTTACTCAACCTTTCCAGGTGACTACATTTTCCTACAAATGTCTCTAATTTTTTATTCTTTACAGATACCATTAATTGCATTATATATTATATATACTACATCTTTATCCAATCATCTGTTGATGGGTATGCAGGCTGTTTACAGGACTTCGCTATTGCAAGTTGTGATGCTACATACTTTGGTATGCATGTGTCACTGTACAGTGATGGCTTAAGCTCTTTGGGAGAATATATTTTGCAGGGAGATAGCTGAGTTGTATGAGTTGCATGAGTTGTATGAGTTGTAACTTCAGTTCTTTGAGAAATCTCCTTACTGATTTCCATAACGGTTGTACTAGTTTACATTCCCACCACCAACAGTGATCCTTTATCACCATACTGGTAATTGTTATTATTTCATTACTTAGGCATTGTCATTTTTGGTTTTGGAGCAGGAAAGAATGTTAGCATTGTTTTAATTTGCATTTCTGTAATAGGCAGAATAGTTGAGCATTTTTTATGTGTTTGTTGACTGTATTTCTTTCTCTCTTCATGAAATGTCTGTTCATTTCTCTGTCCATTTTTTGACTGGGTCTTTCATTTTGGTGGTTTAATGTTTTTTGGGGGGATTCTTTGTGTATTCTAGATATTAATCCCCTTCTGAGGGATAGCTAGTAAAATTTTATTCTATTCTATGTGTTGTCTCTTCACTCTACTGATTGATTATTTTGCTTTTTACAGAAACTTTTTGATCTGACATAGTCTCATTTGTGGATTCTAGTTTTTTCTTGTGCAATTGAGGTTTTGTTTAGAAAATTATTTCCTATACCTATGTCTTCAAGAGTTTTACATATTTTATCTTCCAGTAAGTTTACTGTTTCTGTTTTAATGTTCAGATTTTTTATCTGTTTTGATTTTAATTTACTATGTGATGAGAGATAAGAGTCCAGTTTCAATCCTTCATGCACAGTTAACCTGTTTTCCCAGCAGCACTTGTTGAACAGACTATCTTTACTCCAACATATTATTCTAGTCCCTTTTGAAGACCACATAGGTGTGTTTAGGGATGTGTTTGTATCCTCTATTCTGTTCTGTTGCACAAAATACCCCCCCAACCATTATACTTCAGTTACCCAAGTAACAGTTCCTGCTGCCATTTCAGTTGCTTCTGTCTCCTGGAAGTGGCTGGTCACTGTGATGCACAGCTGGTCACTACAGTGCTTATGGTAAGAACCAATCAAAAACAACCAAGAATCTACCTTTGTATTTCCCATAAAAACCTCCCTCTCTGAGCCTTCAGGGCCTGACATTTTGGGGACAATTGGTTCCCTGTCAGTGCCCTTTGACATAAAATAAATCTGCCTCAAAATCCTGGGTGTCATTTTGGTGTTTCTATTTGCCCCACTGATCTACATAGTTTTTTCATTCCTATACCACACCATTTTTATCACTATTGCTGTTATTAGTATAACTTGAAATTAGGTATTGCTATGCCTCTTATTTTGCTTTTGCTACCCAAAATTGCTTTTGCTATTCTGGGCCTCTTGTAGCTCCATATGAATTTTAAGATTTTTTTCCTCCAGATCTGTAAAGGATGCCATTGGTATTTTGGTTGAGCCTGCATTAAATCTGAATAACAGTTCTGGAAGTATGACTATTTTGACAATATTGATTCTGTTTATTTAGGAACAGGACATCTTTCCATTTTTTGATGTTCTCTTCAACCTCATTTTTTCAGAGTATAATGGTTTCCTTTGTAAAGGTCATTCACTTCCTTAGTTAGGTTATTTCATAGGTGTTTCATTTTCTTGAAGTTACTGTGAATGGTATAATTTTCATAATTTCCTTCTCTTCCTGCCCATTATTGGTGTACACAAATGCTACTGATTTTTGTGTTTTGATGTTGTACCCTGCTACATTGCTGAAGTTTGCTATTAATTCTAAGAGTTTTTGGTGGAGTTCTTTGGTTATTCTATGTAGATTATGTCATCTGCAAGTAATGATAATTTGAGTTTTCCCTTTCTCTTGCCTAATAACTCTAGATTACATTTCAAGTGTTAAGTTGAGTAGAAGAGGTGATAGTTGACATCTTTGTCTTATTCCTGATTTTAAGGGGCATACTTTCAATTTTTTCCATTCTGTATAATCTCTTCTGTTCCTCCCTCCTACGGGCTTTTCCTAGGTTCCTGCTGTCTGGTATATGTTCTCTATTCCCTGCTCTGCCTTGGGAGAGCGGGAGGGGAGCTTGTCACTCTTCTGTTTCTTTGCTCCCTTGCTCTCCTCTGTAGATCTGTGATATTTATCCCCCTTCTTGCTCATTTTTTGAGGGATTATTACAGTTTGGGGCTAGAAAAAGTAGAATGGTTTGTATAACCCACAAACCATCCTCATTTCTAGGATGTGGCCTCCCTGTGAAAAATTTTCAGATTCGTATGTTGAGTGCTAGTATTTACTCCTTCTGTTATTTACCTTAAGTGATTTCAACTTGCTTCCTATCTTTTGCTGAAAAAAGTACTTCTGGTTATAACAGCACCTGCAGATTCAATCTTACAACACTTCTATGGGGTAATCCTCACAGTTACTCCACTTTTATTTATTCTTTGTGTACACTACGACAGATTGTTATTTGTGGTTGCCCTGCAGATAACTGAGATGGGGTGGGGATGGTTGGATGAGGAGTGACAGACACTAAGGGACAATAGTGCTACATGAGGAGAAAAGGTTGATGGGACTGATTCTGTAGGAATCCTTCTAACTGAGTTGAAGTGTTAGCATTGAGAGTTTTCACGAGGATATTTTGTGGGGAGTTGAAGTGTTAGTATTGAGAGTTTTTAGAGGATATTTTGTGGGGGCAAGAACAAGATATGGGAGGATGAGGTTTATTTTTTGATTGAGGGAAGCTCTGCTGTCAGAATATGCTGCTAAGGAGGACGATAGTCTAGGGAAAACATGGAGGAGCCGAAGGCTGAGGCTGGGGAGGATGCAAGGTTAATGTTAGGGAACACAGGAATGACTGGGAGAGAGCTGTGTGTGGGGAATTTAAAACTCAGGGGAGGAGTTTACATGTTTGATTAAAAAAAATACAGAAATACATTAACAATATTGTCTCAGGGCTGGAGGTGAAGAAATAGTGAACTGAGATGAGGGAAAGAACCTAGACACCTATTAAATCAGAGTCAAGGAAAGAACAAATACATAAAAGTAACGACTTAATAGATACAATAAATAGTAAAATAACATAACAACACCACCTTATTAAATAAATCAAGAAACATAAAGTGCTCCCGGGTTTAGCTTAGTTGGCTAAGGCCCCACTCTGTAAACCTGAGGTTGTGAGTTCCATCCCAGAGACAGAAAACAAAACAAAACAAACTATAAAATACTTACCCTGTCCTTTTGTGCTCCCGGGTTTAGCTCAGTTGGCTAAGGCCCCACTCTGTAAACCTGAGGTTGTGAGTTCCATCCCAGAGGCAGAAAAAAAAAAAAAAGACTATAAGAAACATAAAAACTTAAACTTACAAGATGTCTGATGGGAACATGGATTAGAAATTGCAATGAGACATAAATGATTCATAAGCTGCTTCTTTGCCAGAGAGCTTGAGGGCTCTGCCTGTAATTCTGATGGCTCCACTCCAATACTGAAACCAGCTCAGACTTGGGACTCCTTTTGCCAGGCTGCAAGCATTCCTGGACAGTCTGATCCAGTACTGAGTTCTTGCTGTTCCTTTCCCTGAGAGGGATGGTGGATTTGGCAGACAGGATCACTGGCACAAAACTGCCCACTGCGTGAGGATTTTCCTGCACAATCAAATCAGCTATTGAAATAACAGCTTAATGTGCTACACTGGTATCTATCAGGGCTGGTTGAGAAATAACAACCATGAGACCCTGTTCTGGGTCTCCCTTGAGCCTAGAGAGGAGAACCACAGTCACAGTGGGAGCATCCTAACCATGTGAGTCTGGATCCACAGTTAATGTGCACTAAATGCTGTGGCTGTGTCTCTTCTAATGGTGAGAAATGGCAACTTTAACAGTAAGTTTAATGATAACTTTACAGAATCAGCTATCTAAAGCCCAGGGGATTGGAGACTGCCACAGAAGGGAAGAGAAGAAAAATCAATCTGTTAATGTCTTCTATTATATGGTATGGGGAGAAGGAAATAGGAGGGGGCAAAAGTCCCTAATGATGGTAAAGATACATTATTTATTTAGAAGGGATAACAGGGAAACTGGGTGCAAAGTTGGTGATTAATTATTAGAGAAAAATATAAAGACAACAAATATAAAGAGGAAGAGGGAAAAAAAAGAAAATTGAGAAAATGAGACACAAGAAGGAAGTCAAGAGAAGATATGCATAAAAGTAAGAGTTATATAAAGGGACACAGGAGACTTCCCTTACCCGCTATCCACTGACAGGAAGAAGACAAGAGAAAGAAAGCACACATACACAGACATAAATAAGGAATAAAATGGGGGTGTTCAGGAGGAAAAAACCAGCAAAAAACATGCAATGAAAAATAATACAACCAAGTAGAGAATAATAAGAGTTTTTTATTGTTTTGGGAGTGTGACAATTTTCCTCAGCTTAGGGTTAAGAGCAGAGCTCAAGTCAGGATGCATCTCTGCTCATCCTGCAAGTCTCAGGTAAACACGCCGCTGCCTGCATGGAGCTGGGTGTAAAGCTCTGCTTACAGTGAGGACACAGCGCCAGGGTGAGCTTCCAACCCTGAAAGCTCACACGCACCCTGGCCCCTGCCCCAAGGAGCAGCTTCTCAGTGGGATCCCCCAGACTGCTCTTCAGTCTCTGTCTCCTGTGACTGTCCTGCCCTCAGTCACTCTGGGGACTTGGCAGCGTGGAGCATGGCTTGGAGACAAAGGGCTGCTCTGAGACCCAGGTTCAAATGCTCAGCCCTTCCCTCCAAAGGCGTCCCTTCAGCTCTTGCTCTGTGATTGTGGCTGTGGGCGCTGTACCAAGGTCACTTACTGGCTGTTGGCTGTGGAAAGCCACACTGGATGCAGTGCCTCATGTTTTCCTTGCTGGTTCTAACTGCTGATGCTTCTTTCAGTCCCAGTGTAGTTCTCCAGCTCCATGTGAACAAAAATGTTAGTTTCACTTTGTCTCCTGGCTCGTGGCTAGTCAGCCTCTGTTGGTTCCTCCTGGACAAGGTGTCTAGTGTCTGAAAAAAATAGCTTGGAGGGGAGGCAGAGTGAGAGGAGGTGACCCAGGAGCCAGGAAGGAACTGACAGAGAAGAAAATGGGATGAAGTGATACAAAAGAAATCGACTACATGGCTGAGGTGAGAGGTCGAACAGCTAGATTCTCTTTGCTTCTTTATTCAATCTGTTGTTTTGGTTGAAATATATGAAGAAAACCTTACACAGGTATGTAGCTGAAAGGGAAGAGAATGTTAATGGTACCTTAAAATCTTTGCAGATATTTTCCTTTCAAATTACATCAAAGCATAAATTGTACTTTCTTCTATGTAAGAATTTAACCACGCCAATGAACTATAACCTATTATTCATTGCTATATCTTGCATCTTTCATGCTTTTTTAACTCTGTACCATTTTGAACAAACATTTATGTTTTCCTTTTGTAAATGTTGTTTCACTGAATGAACCATGTTTTAAATATTGACATCTTTCATTATTTGTGTCAGAAAATTATGCTCATTAATACCAAACTGATTCCATCGTGAAGTCTTTTAAATAGTAAGGGACTGTCAGATTCACAGTGCACACATAAATTTACCAAAGTTCTAATTCTCATAACCCAGGAGTTTATAATCAGCTACCAATTGTTTTCATTGTGATGGTTCACTTTGCTCATTTTTCAAGAAATTGTCAAATTTCTCCTAAAAAAACAATAGCTTGTCAGCCATTCTTCTGGGATATATAACAGATTTTTTCAATGACAAATGTGGTATATTCAACATGTAAATGATACAACAGCTCAAGTGCATTTACTTGCTTCTACCCTTTCAATTCAAGTATTTAGCAGAAGTGCTTGTCTGTGCTTCTCGTTTTGTCACTCACAGTAAGACAAGTCTGCGTACTCAGGGTTTAAAAGTAATACAGTTTATAATTTTTAATGTTTCACCCAGGGATTCATAAATGAGATTGGATTTTCCTCTCTCTACGTGGCAGTGGAAAAACACAATGCAGGAACTCCTGGTAACATTTGGTATTGCTACCTCAATTTGCTGAGGTGCCAACGGTTTTACTCAGGGTTATTTTTGGAGTACCAGTTTAATTTCACACACCTCTTGAGAGGGACTCAGAGACCCTCAGGGGTCTTCAGGCCACCTGTGTTATTTGCTGATCAAGGCTGGGCATGGTGGTGCACACTTATAATTGCCGCACTAGGGAGGCTGAGGCAGACAGATCGCTACATAGTGAGTTCACAGCCAGCCTGAACTGCATGGCAAGATGCTGTCTCAAAAAGCAAAATACAAAAACAAATAACTGCTAATTTATGTGTTAGCTCTTCTGGCATATTACACAAATAATCTCCTTAATCCTAAACTAACCAAAATCATTTACCCATGTGCTGATAGTACTACAGGAGCATTTGGAAGAGGCAACTAAAGAGTAATGGAGGCTGGGGGTGATCAAAGAAGGGTCACCAGAAACTGTCCCGAGCTGACCTCTCAGAATGAACAAGAGCTCTCATGTATCAGAGAAGTCAAAGTAATGGAAAGGAATCTGAGGACCATTGAGACCTGTTTAGTCAGCAGACCCAGCACCTGTCAATTAAGTTTCCCAACTCATGGGGCCTCCTCGTGATGCCTCCAAACAGGTAAGAATAGTTGCACCAAGACCACAGACCATCGAAGCAGAAATAATAACAATAACAGTGTTTGAAATCCTTTGATAATTACCAAAAGAAGAAACATAAACAAAGGGAACACAAGCTGGTGAAGAAAAGGACCCAAGACATTTGTCCAGTGCAAGATTATCACAAACCTTTGATCTATACAAAAAAAGTAGCTGCACATGGCTTGGGCAAGCATTGGTCACCCCAAGGGGAGAACCACCCGGTGTCTCCCGAGATCCGCGCCATGTTGGAATTTAGGGCACTGGGAAACCAAGCAAGCAGCTCGCCTCCCTGGTAAGCAGCCATGAGCCTACCAGGGCACGGGCTGAGAATCAAACATCTCATCCCCCCCATTAGTAAATGGGAGCCACAGATCTGGGCGTGTTTTGGGAAGCTGACCATATGCAATATAGCAAATAGGGGGGATTTCCCTCTACCATCTCTTTGAAGGCAAATATTATTGTTTAGCTTTGTTCCGATTAATTGTACTGCTCTATTCAATATTCTGTTTTGATAAGTTCTATAATGTTCTGTATTTCCTTTGATTTTGCCATACCTGATTGAATGAACAAATATTGTGAAGATAATGATATATACTATGGCACCTATTACTATTATCCTTTTAACCTGTTGTGACATTCTGTACCACCTTCACTGCATGGACTTGATTGGTTTTGTTTTGTTGTATTTTACTAACCTCAAAATAATAAAAATGTTTTTAAAAAAGTGGCTGCAAAGCACAATGTAACTAAGTACAGTAGAGTGAGGTATGTTTCTATTACTTCAGACCTCAGACCCTGGGATTTATCAGCATCACTGATTTTGTGCCCTTCAGTGTTCTCCATAAACTGTGCTTCCATCTGTCAGTGGGATTAAGGGCCCATTTCTAACTACTTTCCCACACTTGATTAGTCCTTTTTTCATCATAGGCTACTTGTGGATATTTTTCAACCCACAATGATACCTTAGTAAGCATTTGTTAATTCCCCAGAAAGATTAAAAGAAATTCTGACTTTTCTTTTTTGGTAGGGCTTTGTATTGTCCTTTTTTTTTTTCCTTTCAAGTCTTTTCCTCTCTTTCCCATGGCTCTCTTAGTCTTCTAAGCTTCCCTCTGCACCTCCATTGGGGTGTAGGTCTGAAGAGTTTGGGAGGTGATGGGATTACCCGGTGCGGTTAGGTGGGCTTGGGTGGAGGAGGTGGGGTTCCAGGCTGCCATAGAATGAGCAGCTGTCCTGTCATCTTTCTATTTCTGTCTTGGAGCTAACACTGGTTGAAAAAGGGAGCCCAAATTAACATCTGTTGTGAGCACTGAGTGTTGTGTGCCAGTGATGGGAAAGTGACTGACCCACCCTTGTTCCTCCAAAACTTCAATCCACCCCAGGATCCTGGTACCCAGGTGTGGTAGGTATGGATGAACTGGTTTTGACTTTTAAAAAACTGCTCATTCATGCTATCTTTAGTAGAGGATAGAATTAATCCTTCTTCCTTAGGCAGTTTTTCAAATGCTATTCACAGGCCCTTCAAATAGTAGTTTCAAGTCTGTTCCTTCCTCAAGGATTGTGCAGTGTGAGCTCTGCAGTTTTACCCCACTGCAGGTACATTTCCACTTGTCAGTTTTCCCCTTTACATCTGGCTCACCAAAATGAATAATCTGCCAGCTGCTACATAACTGGTAGAGTTTAAATGCAATCCTCTCATAAATATACCCTAAGAATTAAAGCAAGCGCATTACACTAGGAAAAGAAGAGAAGGGAAAATCTTAACTCCTTTTGCAGCTATTTTGTCGTCAAAGTATTCTGGAAACACTTTAAAGTTTTTTCTTTCTGAAATTGTCCAAATTTTTTATGTAAAAGTAGTTCATATATTTAACTAAAGACAAAATGCCTTCTATAAAATTAAAGGGCATTCTAGTTTACATAGTACTGCACATCACAGAAGCAAAATGTTTATTGTTTCTCTGCCCTGATTTTAGACTTTTTTTCCCACAACTATCATTATTAATTACATTTCAGGTGCTTGTGATAAAAAGCATTTGTAGTTTTATATATTCATCAATCCTTAAGTACCTTCAAACAAGTACTGTGTATTAAAAAGACTCAAAAGCAAAGATAAATAAGAAAGCCACATTTTCTCAGAACCACATGTATATAACGCAGACTAATGTGACATATAGCATACTATATCAGGGACATCTTTGTAGGAGGGCATAGGGACCACTTAATACTTTTGGAGATCAGGAAGTTCTTCTAAAAGGAGACATTACTTTAGATAAATTTCAAGACTAAAGTAGTTAAGGCTTTCAGAAATTATTTCTTTAACTAATTGGGCAGAAAGCATACCCTCCGAAGGGAGAATATATACAAGGTGAAGGTATGATTAGACACAGAGGAGTCTGCAGAACTGCAAACCTTAGGCGGCTTCTTCAGCAGCGAAGGCTGAGGACATTGAGGAGAAAGAGGCAGGAAGGCGATAGGGCTTCTGTTATGCTGCTTGAGAAAAATAACACAAACAAAAAGGAACACACTTAGGCAAAATTAAATGTATCCTTAGTGATTCATCACCAAGTGTTCCTTGAATTTACACGTTTCCAGAACAGTAAACGTTATTAGTGTGTCTAATGAAGCGCGGTAACATATGATAAAATATGCGTCTACCAACCACCCTGAGGAATCTAAGCCAGGAGCATGAAACAGCAGTGGGCCAAGCAGGCAGTGAGGAGGTGAGGAAGTGCCTTTGCTGCAGTGGAGGGACAGCCTTCAAAGGGGAGAGTCGCTCTGGAGTGATCCGGAGAGGCACTGACATTAGTGGCCTAAAGAGGCACATTGGAGTACCAGATGAGTTGGAATTCTGTAGCTGCAGTTGCCACGTTTCACACTCACACTATTGTCTATAAAATAGAAGTTAAAGTAGTTATACTAAACTATGTTCTAAATACAAGGAACCCAAAGCACTTAGCACAGTACCTAGCACAAAGTAAATGATGAAGAAGGAAAGAAAAGAAGCTAGGCTTTGATGGGTAAAGAATTTGAATATTTCAACTAAAGAGTTGAATAAAGGCTTGCATTTCAGGGGAGAGGAATAATAGACTTTAATAAAGCAGTGAGTTGGCAAAAGAGGGAGCATACAGAGGACATGCACACTACATAGTGAAATCAAGGCCATATAGCAAGACTCTGTCTCAAAAAACCAAAATAAAAAGAGAGGGGAAGATAGGGCTGGCATATGAGATGGGTCTCTAAAGGTAGTGCTCAGCTTCGGGCTCATTGAAAAGAATATCCAATCCATTATCCATCAGTGCTCCAGTCTATGCTAAAACCGAGTATTACCTACTACTCCTGGATGTGGATAAAGGTTGAAATTCACAAAATATAAATTAACTTTGAGATGAATAAATATTTATATATTTTAATTTTTATCAATGAATTCCATTCTTCAGGTCCCAACTTAACCACATCCTCAGAAAGAATTTCCCTGGTTCTGTCCCTACAGTCTAAGGACATCACTCAAATAGCAAATAGATCCTCAGCTTACCCCAAGGTGGCATGGGTTTGATGCACAGGCAGAGTTAGAAAGTACGGGAATACAGGGAAAGGACCCAGTGTAAGGAGCTGGAGGGGCTCCCTCTGATGAACATGTCCAGATCAGCCTGCTACAGAAGAGCCAGGTCCCCCTGTATGGATTGGCTGGGGTGGGCTGGAGATTCATTGATCCTCATCCCAGTTCTGGTTGTGTAAGTCTGAAGGAATCCTTACAGTCTTAAAGGGCACTTGGGATCCCTTGAGATGACTATTCTTGCTTGGGGAACAGCCTTGGTTCCCACGCAGGGCTAACTGCTCACACTTGGGGTGGTGACTACATCACAGGGAGGTCTTCAAGGCTCTGCCTTTCCTCAATCTGAGGTGACTATAGGTTTAGGACCATGAGGAGACTTCTAGGCATCACTCCAGGGGCTTTCAAACTGGATGTTGTAAAAACTGCAGCCACATGTCCCCAGAAATCTTGAAAATTACATTAGTTTCTTTTCTCTTGGTGTCCTTACCCTTGAAAGTGATGAGGTAAATTTAGAATTCATACACCTTGTGAGGTGGACACTGTTTAACCAATAATCATGCCTACAGCGAGGGCTGAGCAGAGATCCTACCCCAAATTCTAAGCTAATAAAGGAGACAAGAAGAAGTAGGCAGAGATGTCAAGCTTTAATCTGCTTTTAGTTACACCCTGGGTGCCCAGAGGCCATCAAACTCAGTGTCTGTCACAGTCTTACCAGTGCAATCCTTGTGCCTTCTCTCTTGCAGCTTCCTTACTCTAGCCAGTTTGCTTCACAGCACCAAAACCCCCCTGACATGATATTATTTGTTTGTGGTTTTTTTTTCCCTCCTTGTATCTTTTCTTTGAGTTTAAGTTACTAAGTCACAGGTTTTGCTGTATTTGCTGCCATCTCTGCAGTGCCCATGCACGATGGATCTTCAGAGAATACTGGCCAAATAAGTCAAAAGGCCCACAAAATGCTAGCTTCAAATATATGGTATAAGACACAAGAATTAATTATATTATGCAACCATTTTCATCTTCTCAGTGAATAATTCAAATTAAAATAGTGTTAGAAAACTCTTTGTCTCTTCATTATACTTATTGTTGGCTCTTTATCCAAAACAAAAGTGTTCAGTAATAAGTGACATAAAACAGGAGAACTGGCTCAATTACAGTAAACAATTTAAGAAATAATAAAATTAAGTGCCTGCCTGGCAAGCATGAGGTCGTGAGTTCGATCCCTGGTACCAAAGAAAGAAAGAAAGAAGAAAGAATAAAAGTCATTCTAAAAGGCTGCAGCTTGAAACATGTGCAAGAGCATTATTTTTGTGCTACAAGTCATAGCTCTATCATTTCAGAGCTCAAAGGATGAAGAAATTCATTAGTATTATGGTTTATGTTCAGATGCCTGCCCTCCTTCCCAAATCTCATGCAATCAGGGACAAGCCAAATCTAGCATTTGTGATTGGTTCATTGTGTAGTGCTCCAATTGGTGGTATGAATGCTACACCTGCCCAGGGGTGGAGCCAGCATACAGTGTAACAGTGGAAGAACACGTGTCTCTCTCTCTTTTGCCCGGTTTGTGCTTCTCCACAGGGGTAGCCATGAACTGCTGCCCCTCAGCCATATCATTTTCCCTTGGAGCCAACTGAGTATGGACTAAAACCTCTCACCTATAAGAAATAAACCTTCCCTTCCTTAACTTTGGGCATCAGGTATTTTGTCTCAACAACGAGAGAGGAAAGTAGCTAAAACAATTAGAATTTTCTGTAATCCCATTCAACCTCTAACATACTACTTTTTAAAAAAGTTCTTTATTTAGATCTTGATTTTTTTCACTGACTTTTTTTCTTTTTGAAATTTTTTTATTTTTATTAGTGTTTATTGGTAGTACATACTGATTACATTCCTCTTGGGGAGTTGGTGAATGGACCCAAGATATCTTAATCCTCCTTTCATCCTTTTCCTCTCCCCATTTCCTCCTTTCATCTCTTGATCTCCTTCACTCTTGAAAAAAATCTATCTCCCTATTTTCTATTATTTGTCTTCTATTTTTCTCCTTATTTACATTTGGATTTCTTGTAAAAGAGAAACCATGTGGTATTTAAGCTTGTGTGTCTGACTTTTTTCACTTACCATTAGGTCTCGAGGTGCATGACACACTATTTGTAATTGGATAATATGCATTGCCACTTGGCTGCTGACTCATCCACTACCAACACACTTTGACCTTGGACAACCTTAGCCACTACCAAACAGGGAACACACCACAAGATTCCTTAACTGTAAAATAGAAACAAGACTTTATGTATAATCATTCAGTCTTCAAGGTATATGCTTAACATTTGATGAGAAAGTTGATATGGTTTAAAGTACTTAATATATAGTGTCAAGCAAGAAGGTAACTGAATTTTTACTGATTTAATGCCATATTCTTTGAGTCTTTATCATGTTGCTCTTTATTCTGATTCCTTCAGACACCAATTGTAAGGCAAAACTTGGTAGTTGACACTGAGAATTTTATGTGTCTGAATTTGCTTCTCCCAAGAATGTGATAGTGTTGTCTTCACTCTACTCTCTTCCTACAATGAGTGGAGGTGGTGGTTAGGCTATTCTTTTCCTAAATCTGGTTTTTATTTTTTAAACACATTACATTATCAGATTTGCTTTGGATATGGAGATGAAGGCATAGCATGCACTGATATAAATCACAGTAGCAGAAAAACAATTGCACATGGAATAACTTGTTTACCCATAGATTGTCCTATTGCACATCAGAGTTATTTCTGACATGTCTATCCCTTTAAAATACTAAGCTGCACCTCATGTTCAGCTCGTAAGGTATTTTCAGTGCCAATGACATGACTAGTTGTACGTGTGAACACTGCCCACCCACTTTAACATCAAAAACAGCAAAAAAATGACTTTATGGCGTATGCAATTCTATGGAAGGAAGGAAGGAAGGAAGGAAGGAAGGAAGGAAGGAAGGAAGGAAGGAAGGAAGGAAGGAAGGAAGGAAGGAAAGGGAAGCAGAAGAGAAGGAGCACAAACACTGGGGAGTATTAACAACAGCACTCTTGCTTGCCATCAGGTTAGTGGGCTATCTCTGAAAGCCTACAGGAGTGACTGTGTTTCTGAATGGTCTCTCCAAGGAGAGAAAGGAAGACAAATGCATTTACTATCTGTTAACTGCAATTGGGAAAATTTCACCCCGTGGCACATAAGCTATGCACACTTTGCAGTCACGCTAGTGTGACATGAGAAGTTTATTAAATGGCTCTCATTTCCATGTGGTCTTCAGTTTAACAGGAATATGATTCTCAGAATCGTAAGGACTAAGGAAATGAAGTAGTCAATGTGCTCAGTCCAGCAGCAGCAAAATGAATTAAATCAGACCTGCTCTTGAACTGGACTCCTTCACACATTTTTCTCAAATATTTGTTCTAACATGCTAATATGTACACAGATCTCTTGTACTAATATCACACTGATTAGTTGAGTGACATGGTGATTTTGCTGTAAAGTAGTCAAAAGTTCTACTGAGGTATCTAAAAACATTTTCTGAAGTAAAGCATTCTTGAGCATCAACACCTGGGCACTGAAAATAGCTCAATAATAACAGCACTTATTAAGCACTCATGTAATAAAAGGGTATTTTCCTGACTCCCCATGGAGACCATCTTCTCTCTCAGCCCCCTTTGCCACCTCTGGTTAGAGCAGTTGTCTCACAATGGCAGCAGCTCCCTGAATGGCCCCAGGTTTGCACGCACATGGGAGGGAACCAGGCTTGCTGCTCACTGCCTGCACTGCCCAAAGGAGACTGACCCCGCCACAGTTCTGGGCACTGCTATGACCATACTGCGTGCTCGTCTCTCAGTAGGTTACTCTCAGGTTGTCAGTATGTTACTTCTGCTCCATACAAACTCAAAGATAAACTTATTAAGAATTTGGATAAAATCTAAAATTTTTCCAGGGATTATATTTAGATAACGGGACTCAAAATTTTTCTTCTTTGTACTCTTCATACTCTTCTATTTTATTTTCATTGTTGTTGCTGCTTTATGTATGTAGGTATGTATTTATTTTGTGAGACAAGGTCTCACTTGAAATCACTATATAGTCCAAGATGTCCTTGACTTTTGGTACCCTTTTGCTTCAGCCTCCTAAGTATTGGGATTACAGGTTTGCACCACCACCTTCAGCTGTTGCTTATTTTGCTCATTTTATATACTAGTATTATTTCTCTAAGAGAAAAAGTACGTTTTATTTTGGAAACATAAAGAAGATATTTCTCAGTACAGTGCCTACATGGCAAGCAAGAGGTCATGAGTTCAATCCCCAGTACTGAAAAAAAAAGATAATTCTTACTATTGCTGCTCCATTAAAAAGCACACAAATTCTGTCTCCTCCAACCTTTGTAAACACACACACACACACACACACACACACACACATTCATGATAATATAAATCCAGGAAATATATTAATATACATCTCTCACTTTTGGGGAAATTTTCCAGTTTTATCAAATAAAAATACGTAACACTCAGTTAAATTTGAAATTCAGTTACCCAAAAAAGGTTTTTTAGTGTAAATCTATTTTAAATATTGCTTATACTAGAAAATAAGTACTGAACTTCACACTTCAGCCATAAACTCTGGAGGATAAGTGTATGCCAAATAATGCATACAATATACACTAAAAAAAATCCTTTATTGTTTATGTGGGGCTCAAATCTATATTTTATCTGATAACTCTTCTCTTTATCCCTGATAATAGATAGATGCAGACATCCTCCACTGTTTCTAACCCGATCTGTCAATCTATTTACACACACACACACACACACAAATCAATGGGAAAAATTTCAATATTGAAATATGATTAACATACAAAGATCTTATACATATTTAATGTATGTATTCTGATGAATTTAAAATATGTACAGTATTATCAAAATATGTAGTAAATATTTAAATTTTGAACATTTATGACAGTAGGACACCTTGCCAGCCCTCTCAGCACACACCTCTTCAAACGCACGTATCTCCTTGCCTTGGGGAACTACTTCCGGAAGTAGTTCAAGAGGGCTCTTTCATGAGTATCTTTAAGAGGTTTGTTTAAAAATATAGAGTGCTGCTCCTGAGGGCCAGTCAGTGGAAAGACAGGGTGGTAAAAACATTGCATCGTGTCTTCTCTTACCTTGTGGCCAGCTCTAGCACCGTGTGACTTCTTTGTCTTCCCGAAAGTCAAATGACCAAGAATGATAAATGCTTTGAATTCATTCAGCGCAACAACCCCACTAAAGACACTTGCAAAAGAGGACACCCAGAACTGCTTCAAAAAATGACCCAAAAGGCAACCTAAGTGTGCTCAAAGCATGCTCAAAAGGAGGGGAAGTATTTGAAGGTGACTGATTTGCAACAATGTATCTTGCACTTTAGTCATTTTTAGAGTTTAAACATTCACAGTAGGTCCTGATTACACCCCATAGACCCCATCACCATGAGCAAAACTGTAAATGTAGACATTCACCACTCAGTATTCCTCTGCAACGTGCAAATGATTTTTGCTCTCATTTCAGCTCCAAGGTTTTGTTGTATCACACACACACACACACACACACACACACACACACACGACTGACCATTCAGAAATACTTCCTTCTTTTCCACAACAACTCCTTCTTACCATCACAATGACTCATTTTCTTCAGTCTTGTGGTCTGTCATATTTTTTGAAGGAAATAAGAAAGCAACTAAAACATCCCAGCATGGAAGTGAAGTACAATAGTTTGACTCAGAGTAAAAAAGCCTGCTCTTCTTGTCCCCACGGGGGCTGTCTCTCAGGTGACTGTGTGACTCATAAATCCTGTTCCTTCCTTTGCTTTGTTGGATCACGGATGAGAGTCCTGCAACAAATGTTCAGGTATCAGTAGTTGTAGTGACAAGGGACATTATTTTTGTGAAGTTAATTTGGCCTTGAGCTGATACTTCCGTTTCTTTTCTGCTTGCTTCTTAGCGTTTTCACTGGTTTCTTTTTCGCTCAGGACTCTAATGGTACCAAGGATGGTGTCTTGGAACTTACTCCAGCTATCCACACTTCTTGTCGCGCTTGCATTTCCTTATGAATAGTGCAAGAGCTGTTCATCATTTGGACTTCTTCCCTGACTGTTCCTCAGCTGAGTTTCTTCACCTTGCCACCTCTTTTTTAATAAAAGAGTCTGAATTGTAAAATCTTGCCTTCCAGAAAATGTTGGTGAGGCCAGCAATCAGTTAAATGTGCCATAGAGGCCCTGACAAGTTAGACTCACTGGCTGAAATTTAACCACCCACATTCCTGTGGATTAGAGACAGAAGTGACCCATACAGCAGTTACGGATACTTCACAACCCTTTCTTAAATTTTGAAAAGCAGATATGTCAAAAACTTTAGTACAGAGGCTACATCAACATTTTATCAGTGTCTCTCCTCAAATTAATAGCTAAACTAGCATAAAGGAAAAAGTTAAGTCTTTGCAAGTTGAAATTTTGGCTCTGGAATTCATTAGTTATATAATTCTGAGTTTAACCATTAATCTTTTGGGCATTGGTTTCTTCATTTTAAAGGAGGATAATAACACTTTTATAATCATTTTCTTGTGTAAATTAAAGGTGATACTTGGCACACAATGGAAACTCACTAGTCTTTACCTTCATATTAAACTTTCCTCCTTGGAAATTTGAGATTATGAAGAAAACATTTTTAAGTATAAATGAAAATACTATTCTGGTAGTGAATTTCTATTTTCCTCATGACTTCACTGTGCCCAATACAATGGTTCTATGAGAAAATGAGGAAAATGATGATAGATCCTTCAGCTATTCTGATAAGGTTGTAAGTCATACACAATTGCATAACAAGAGAATGCCTTAAAATACACACTGAAGAAATTATCAAGGTTACTTAACATCTTACACAAGGAAAAGCCCAAAGGTATTGTAAGTGTCAACCTTTTGTTTTGTTTTGTTTTGTTTTGTTTTATTCTAGTCTTTCTGGTAGCCTAAACAATATATAAATTAGCACGTTCATATTATAGTACCTATCTCATACTATAATTTTTAAAAGAGACTTTCTATGTACATAGCTTTAAATGGATATCTTATAATGAATGTTTCATTCTTTCTCAAAAGGTGAATTGTGTGGAGAAAGAGAGAGACAGAATTGGGAAAGGGAGGTCAGCTGCTGCTTTATGCTTGCTCTTAAGGAGAAACTCTAAGGTGAGTGGAGGGACAGGTGAAAACAGGAAAAAGTGAGCCTGAGAATACTGAGCTGTGTCAGCTAAAGGAAGCAATGGGGTTCTAGGTGAACCCCAGAGTGTGGTTTACCAAGCATCATGTCAGAAAGAGACTGCATGTCCAACGAAGAAGAGGACCTTATAGTTACAGCCAAGGTCTGCTTCCCATGATCTCTTCCATGGACACAAGATTTTTAAACTTGTAGGTACAAGTTATAATAATCTAGTAGTTATATAACTCGATATAAATAGGTATTTAACTGTCAATTAGTATAGACACAATTGTCTAAGAGTACTGAGATATCAAATAGATAGGAAATGGTGCCAACCACTTAAGAATTCATTTCTGTAAACCCAGCCAAGTGAATTCCTTTGCCTAATCTTTGATGATTATCTTTCCTTCTCTTCTGTTATGAAAAATAGTCTGAGAACTGTCTTCTGGTGTCATTTGGTGTCATCTGGTGTCGTTTGGTGTCATCTTCATTAGAATTTTTCTTTTTATTTCTCTAAAAAAGTTAACTGGTCAAAGGGACACGTTTGTATTCCAAGCACCCAAAAGTCTGAGACAGGAGGATTATTGTTAAGTTTGAGGTCAGCCTGGGTTATATAGAGAGTTCGAGGCCAACCTGAACTATGTATCAAGACCCTGTCTCAAAAAACGCAACAAGGAAAAGAAAAGACAATTCAAATTCAGACAAACAAATAATACAAATGTAACTTTGAATTTGGTTTGAATTATGAAAGGAGAAAGCAAGCCAGGAAAGAAAGGAGGGAGGATAACAGGCTGGATAGACTTCTAAATCCAGATTATGCTAACAGTTAGAAATGCAAGGAAAATGTGTTTCCTTGGACCTCCCCAGCTTCACATTTCAGATCTGCTATTGACGGCTGTTAAATATGATCATTAATGAGTGAAATAGTTTATCTCAAATTGAAATTTATATTCTCTAATTTTGAGATTACACATTTTTCCATGTGTATTTGTCCTTTGTATTTTCTTCTTTACACTTTTATTTACTGAAAAACAGTAATTCTTTGAAGGTATTTTCTTATAGGATGAAGTAATGGGGTAATGGCTTGAAGAGCCCAAAGATTTTACTTAATTCCAAAAAAATTTATTCAATAAATTTTTTGTTAAAAAAGGAACAACCCAAGATGAAGAAGAAATATTGATGCAGGAGAGAAAAATCATCAGGAGCTAGTGTGATGAGCTGGTGGAAATTGGCTCTGAGATCCACACACAAGAGCCTCAGAGAGGAATGATTTATTCCTGCAGCCACCAAAGTGAGAAGAGGATGTCACATGTGGGTTCACAGGATGGCAAATGTCTACAGAATCGTACTCACTTTTGACTCTCTCCATTTTCCTCAGTAAAACAGATTAGTCATTAACTGTGTGAGAAAGAAGAGGAAGTGTTTACAAAGAAAAAAAAGCATTGGAAATTATTGTCTAAGGGAATATGAGTAAGAATTGAATACTGCATGTCTTGATCTTCTACAAAGAACACCCCAAAAACTTCTTCAAAAGAGTCCTAGAATTAATAACCAATTTGAGTAGTACAGTAACATGCAAAATAAAAACATGAAAAGGAGTCGTGTTACTGTACACTAATAACAAGCTCATTGGAGAAAAAATTAAGAAAAGAATACCATTTATAATAGCAGCAAGAAAATTGAAATGCTTGGAAATTAACCTAGCTATTGGTGAAAAACCCCTACAATGATAACTACAGTACTCTGAGAAAGAAGATTAAAGAAGACATCAGAAAACTGAAAGATACCTGCTATTCTTGGAGAGGCATAAACAATAATGTCAAAATGGTTATATTTCAAAAACTAATAACTTTAATATGATTCCAATCATAATACCAATAGCATACCTTACACAACAAGAGAAGACAACCCTAAAATTCATGTGGAACAGGAAGAGACCCAAAATATCAAAAGCAAACCTGGACATCAAGAGCAAGACAGGAGGCAACACAATCTCAGTCCTCAAATTATATTACAAAGCTACAGTGATTAAAACCAGCTTGTTACTGTCACAAATCAATAGAACAGAGCTTAAGATGCAGAAACAACCACAGACACATTCAGCCGCTTCATCTTTGACTAAGGGACCAAAACCATGCTGGAGGAGGCACCTCTTTAACAAAGGCTTTTGAGAAAGCTAGCTATTCACACACAGAAGACAGCATCCAGGTCCATATATACCTAATGAAAATCAAAATGGATCAAGTATTGAACTGTTAAAATGGAAATGCTTAATAATGAGAGAGAAAATTAAAAAAAACCTCTTGAAGTTATAGGCACAGGCAAGGATTTGCTGAACAGGACCATAATTGGACAAGAAATAATATCAAGAATAAATGATGAGTTCATATCAAGTTAAAAAACCTTTTGCATAGCAAAAGCCACAACCAAAAGAGTGAAGAGACAACCTACAGTGTAGGAAAAAATGTTACCAGCGATTTGTCAGACAGAGGTTTAATATCCAGGGTATAAAAAGGACTCAAAAAACTTAGATCTCCAAAAATAGAAGACCTAATTTAAAAAATGTCCAGTTGAAATTAATTAATAGACACTTCTCAGAAGTACAAATGGCCGATAAATAGGTGAAAAAATGTTCAACATTTCTGTCATTAGAGACACACAAATTAAAACCACACTGAGATTAAACCTTACTCCAGAAAGGGTAGTTAACATCAAGATATGAAATGATAAATTCTGGACATGCTGTGGAAGGAAAAGGAACCCTCTTACACTGTTGGTGGGAGTGTAAATTAAGACCACCAGTACAGTAATCAATGTGGAAATTCCTCAAAAATCTCCAGAAGAACTAGACATTCCATTCCCCGTGTATTTCCTTTTTAGGTATCTTCCCAAGAATTACAGACATTATATTACAGTGATACATGCAAATCCATATTTATGTCAGTACAACTCAGAATAGCTAAATCTTGGAAGCAACCTATGTGTCCATCAGCAGATGAATGGACAAAAGTGTGGTATTCACACAAAATGGAGTAGCATTCTCCCATATGGGAGGTTAAGCTTGAGTCATCTGCAGGAAATTGAATGCACCAGGAGAAAATAATGCTAAGTGAAATAAATCAGATACACAATTTTAAATGTTGCATGGTTTCTCTTATGTGAGAAATCCAAAATATAAATAAACAGCAAAATAAAAGGTAGATAATATGAAATAGGGAGGTAGACCTTTTGTAAAAAAGAAAGGCACCATGATATGGAAGGAGGGGGATGGAGAGGAGTGGAAAATGATGAATAAAGAATTGATGTGTTATGTACACGTACTAACTTGACTTGAGGAATGTAATGTTTATATTGAAAACATGTATCAGTAACAAATAAAAATTGAAAAAAAAAAAGAATCTTACATGTCTGCTGCGTATAGGTGTCAGGGTTATTAGATGGTATTAGAGAGCACTTGAGATGATGAATTTAGACAGGAAAATGATCCGGTCTCTGGAAGGGACAGCATTTGAACTGGTAAGAAAGGAAGTGGAGACTTAGGATGGGCTGGAGACCATAACAAGGCCATAGAATCATTGGACTGAGAATCCTAGTGGCGTCCAGAAATCGTGGGGGTCAGGTCACAAGAGGAGATGAGCTGAAGGTACAAACTGTGAATGCAATGTGACATCCTCTCTTCTCTCTCCCCTTCAATAAATGGTTTTATGTTATTTCCTGTTAGACATTTGAGTATATTACCCTAATTTCCATTTTTTGTATCCCACTTTTTAAAGTTAATTTGCTTTTCTGTGTGTTTGTCTTTTAATTTTTCTCTTAGTCCTCATTATTCTTGAAAATTTCTGAAATATTTTATTGATTAGGGTTAAAATGTTTATCTTGCTTTCAACTCTTAGAAATGGTTTTTTCACATACAACTTTATAGTTTTTATTTTCGTGAATAACTCCAATATGAACTCCAGTGAAATGTTTTTCATCTCACTGGTGTCCTCATTGGCATTTCTTATAACCCTTGCTATTTTAAATAAGAAATACTTAGACTCAGAATTGTAACTATTGCCATTAAATGATTCTATTTTTCTAGATATTTATCTATAACAATACTTAGAAGTGTTACTTAATTCAAGATTTTAAATGCAACAATATCATTATATAAGAATTTTACTATAAAACTAAAATACTTTATACATTATATGTAGCATAGTTTATTAAAACTAGTTACTAGCAAGAGACAGTATCCAAGGAGATGATGCACAGATCATGCATAAAAATGAAACTCTGACCCATTACCTGCTCACCCAGCCCACAGAGCCAACACAATATCTACAACAACCAGTCCCAGAAGCCAAACATCAACTCCTGCAGCAACTGGCCACAAATACCCAGGGCTTGATTACTAATTTGATTGATAGCTAATAACTTATCTAATATTCACTGTGCATTTCCAACTTAAGAACAACCAAGGAAAGTCAAATATATGCTACTAAGCAATCAAAAGAATGCCTTCTAGTCCATGCCCTAGATTTACCATGGTGTCTCCACCTGGGGGTCGACCACTGACTGCCATGCTCCCACTGCACGCCTGCCTCTGTCTCTGCCAAACGCAAATGACTGTAGGTGACACTCTTGCTACTGCAAGCTCTGAATAAGTAGTCTTCATACATTCTTACTAGGATGGCTTTGTTTCTACATTAATATATAGATACAGATATTAAGTGTTATAGTTCCAGCAGTAGATTCCATTGCCTAATTATTACAGAGCTGTTTAAACCTTGGCCAGCTACAGCTAGTGAAAACATCTCGACAGTCAGATTTTATATGTAGTGTTTATGTTCAAAGTCTTTATGTGTGAGTAATGAATGTGTTGTTTGGGATACTGTAAGTATAGAAAGCAACAACCTATGTTTTCATTCTATTTTCAAAATGGTGAATGCATTAAAATTGTGTTATACTAGAGATTTTGTTAAGCAGATTTTAACTTCTTGTCACAGAAAAGTAAAAATGTGTGAAAACATAATAATCTGCTTCTCTGTAGAAGCTATTTTAACTATCTACTCTTTTCTCTATATATGTATATGCTATAGCAGCCTGCTGTAAGGCTCAAATATAGAAAATAAGATTTATTTTTCAATAGTATACTTATATGCTCAAATATACACACAGATGTGTATGTAAAATACAAGTGAGTTTGTTGGGTAACCATTTAGATATACAAGCCTGAAGCTTAGAGAAGAAATCAGGACTAGAGACGTAAGTCTGGCAGTCATGAACGTAGATGTAGCATAGTTGAAACAAAGGAAGTGAATGAAAGCAAATGAGATAAAGAAGATATGTAAAAGCTGAGCCCTGAGAATTTCAAAGATTTATTTAGTGTCTGGGAAGAGGTTGAAGAATCAGTCAAAACTCTCTGAGTTGTTGCTCTGTAACAAGCAGTTCTGTAGAAATTTTAAAAGTCTTAGCTTTTCATGTTTGAAGCATTTGATACAACTTATTGTCAAAGTTGGGCTCATAGCATAGTATAGAGGGGCTTGACCTTATCTTCTTTGTTAATTGTCAACAATTTAAAGCCACGAGGTAGTTACAATTATGTTCTTTGGATATTACATGTTCTAACCAAACATTGAAAGAACTGTGAATAATTTAATTTCTGTAATATTAATGTCTTCTCAACCTTCTAATCATTAGTGCCTGTTTCAGTTCATTTTATGTTTGTATAGCAGAATAGCACAGGCTGAGAAACTTATAAGGAAAAATTTGTGTGTCACAATTTTAGAGGATGGAAATTCCAATATCAAGATGCTGGCACCTGGCAGGGTCTTCTTACTGTGTCGTTTTGTGGACAGCAAGAGAGATAGAGAGGGCAGGCGGACATTCAGTTTTCTAACATGTCCATTCTTAGGAAAAATGTCCTGTGACAGTAACATTAATCTATTCATGAGGACATGGCCTTCTATTCACTTCTTAATCTCGATGCTGTTGTCCCAGGGATTAAATTTTCAGTGCACCGACTTCAAACCAAAACAGTGCCTCAGAGCATGTGGTGAGATCCTAGGACCTAAATAAATGCTACTTTTATGCTGTAATTTATCATGGCAGACATTGAACATAATAACACAGTCATTTTATGTACCAGCAAGAATACTCTAGAAATAATTGCCATAGAGATGAGTCCTCATTCATTTTCTCTAGCAGCACAAAGTCATACAAATGAGAAACAAAGGTATTTCTTGAAATAAAGATCCTCATATCCAAATTCTTTGACCGATATGTTCACTTCCAATGCTCTGTGTATGCAGCTTTGGTCTGATTTTATAACCCTTAATAAAATGAGAAAAGCAGTGTTTTCTTTCTGCCTTGTGAAGCTGTGAGACCTGACGGGATATGTGCTATGTTCGGCATTCCTGGGAAGAGAACCACAGATAATGACAGTGGTGCCTGCAGGTCATAAGATGATGTCTCAATCCACAGGTGTTGTTTTTAGCACAGTCTCGTGATTGGCTAAGAGAAGATGGCATGTGACTGGCTGTGTCTGAGCAAGAATCCTTTTGATTATGTAGTCCATCGCTGGTCAGACGGAATGGGTTAAATGCTGGGAGAGGAGGGCAACTCTGTGTGTCCTTCATCTGGTTTGAATCTCATAGGGAAGATTCCAGAGTTTTTCAAGACGATTTCCAACAGCTGCCAAGAAAAGAAGCAGATGTTACCTAATGACAGAACCAATTCAAGATTACAGACTACATGGTATGAAAAATTATAGCTAAAGGAATTCATGTGTGTTTTAAAATCCATTTCTTTTTTGCTTCTTTTATGTTCTGTGATAGTTTTTATGATGGGATTTTTAAAGTTTACTTCTTGTTTTGTATTTAAGCTCTGTGATGTTCAAATTTTATTCTTTCTGCTTGAACTTTAAATGGGTGCTTACACATTTCAGTGTGTTGTTAAGTGATGTACTTCCAGTCAATTTAAAAATATCTTGAGAAGTTTATAATGGCACTTGTTTTGTTTGAACAGTTTAATTCAATGTTCTTCAAAGTTTGTACCATAGGCTCCTAGAGATTCCTGAGATTCTCTTGGGTTATTGCAGTCAAAACTCTTTCATAATAATGCAAAAACATCACCTGCCATTCCATTCTGTTAGCGTTGATATTGACAGGGAAAAAATGATTATAACTGCTAGTGCCATAATGTGAATTATGACAAGCTTTATATCAATGAGTGAGAGTGAGCTGCCAAGTGTCATTATATTGTTGCTTGCAAGCACTCACAAGAAAAAGAAGAATTTTTATTTCACTTAGGACCGTCTCTGATAGAGCAGTACAAATTGTTGCTTTATTAAATGTTGACCATTAAGAACAGATCTTATTTAATGTGCTGGGTGACAAAATGAAAAGCCTATGTAAACACTTCTCCTAGTGAAGTTCGACAATGGATTGTCTTGAGAAAAGTCCTTGAACATTTGAATTGAAAGATGAAATAGTTATACAGAATTTTGCAACATTTTTTGATTCATCGCAAACCACAGTTACTTTAGACTTAAACTTCTGGCAGACAGTTTTTAACCTTCACATATACACATTGATCGATCTGTTTTTATTGCCCCTGTGCACTGTGCCTGACGCGTGCTTTCCCTGTGTGGGGTTCTCATGTGCACAGTGCATTGTCGTTCTGTCTTCACCCCTTTTCTGCCCTCTTCTGCTGATCCCCTGACCCGCTGAGGAGGAACCATCTTCCTATTATTACCTGTTTTTCATTTTGCTGTTTATTCAACTTTGGGTTTTGCATACAAAAGAAACCATGAATTATTGAGCTTGTGTGTCTGGTTTATTTCATTTAACTTTACGGTCTCATGATGCATCCATTTTCCTGAAGATGGCTCAGGTTTATCCTTTTTATGGCACAGTAGTACTCCATTGTGTGTAAATTCTGCATTTTAAAATCCATTCCTCTGTTGATAGACTTATAGCCTGCTTCCAAGGTTTAACTATTTTGAGTTATGCTGATATAAACATGGATATGCATGGATTACCGTAATATGATATCCTTAACTCTTTTATGGAAAATACCTAGAAGGGAAATAACTAAGTCAAATGGAATTTTCAGTTTTAGTTTTTTGAAGAATCTCCATACTAATTTCCATAGTGGTGGCACAATTTATATTCCCACTAAACAATGTCTTTTTTTTCCATGGCCTCAGCAGCATTCACCATTATTCTCTTTTCTCTTTTCTTTTTTCTCTTCTTTTCTTTTCTTTCTTTCTTTTTCTTTCTTTCTTTCTTTCTTTCTTTCTTTCTTTCTTTTTCTTTCTCTCTTTCTTTCTTTTGACAGTATCTCACTTTGTAGTTTAGACTGGCCTTGAACTCACTATTTAACCTGGCTGTCTTCAAATTCACAGTGATCCTCCTGCCTCAGCCTCCTGAGCACTGGGATTACAAGCACACATCACCACACCTGTTCTTATTTGATTTCTTGATGATGCCATTCTTTCTGGAATAACATAAAATCTTGCTGTTGCTTTAATTTGCATTTCTCTAATGGCCAGGGATAGTGACCATATCTTTGTATCTTTTTTGCCATTTGTACTTCTTTGGCAAAGTGTCTATTCATTTTGAATACCCATGTTTTGATTAGGTCTATTATTTTGAGGGCCTTATTTGTTTTTAGTTCTTTAAATAGTCTGGATATTAGTCCTCTGTCTAAGGAATAGTAAGCAAAACTTTTTTCCCATTCTGTAGGCTTTCCTTTCACTCTGTTGGTTGTAAAAATTAATGCAGTGAGCCTGCCATTTCAAGGAATAAAACAAATAATTATTGTTAATATACATGTTAGATTTTCAAGTAAAAATTAGAATTAGTAAAAGCTTGTATAATACCTTGTGAATTTGACAGCTTCCTAGCACAGCTTTTTCACAATGAGATTAGTGCTTTATTATTACTGTGTGACAGAATGAGTCAGCCTGTGGGAGAGAGATTTGCATACTATGTGAACTGAGTGAACTGATGCTTTATGAATAGCCAGTGCATGAGGTAACTAGGTCATGTGTGGTAAAAGGTGACACAGACCAATGGGTTTTAAGATAACAGTGAAAAAGGGTGGCAAAGTAGCATAGTGATAGAATACTTACCTGTCATATACCAGGCCCTGGCTTCAACCTCCAGGAGCCCCGCCCCCACCCACATACACACAGAAGACTAAAAAACAATTTCATGGATATGACGTCAGATTCTGTTCCTCATTCCTACTACACATCTGGAGGAAACAGGTTTTCTTAAAATCCATCAATCAAGACAACACATTTCAATATAGAGAATTCTAAAATAGATAGACATATGATAGAATTGATAATTTTTTAGAGAATGTCATCTTTAAAGATAAAAATATGACATTTATATAATTGATTATTATGTCAAACAAATTAAAATATGCATTTTAAATTTCCCTACTTAAATTTCTAACTTGGTAAATATCAGTGGCTAGCTCGCATAAACCATAACTCTTGAGTCCACAATAATTTTTAGAAGTATGAAAGGGACTTGAAACCAAAACATGTGAGTACCTCTAACTTAATTCTTTACAAACGAGAAGTCAGTGGTAATAGAAGTATGAATTGGTTGGTATTAATTTATTAGAATTAAGGTTAATGAAATATGTATAAATATATGTAAACCCACAAAAATCTTGCTTTTTTCACTCAGTGACTCAGTCCATCCCATATTGAACATCTGATAACTGTGAAGATCAGGCTTGTGCTCTGGGTGGCACTTTTTGTCTTAGTGCTTATTTCTTACACACAGGCATTTAATACTCCAGTTGCTGCCAAAGCCGTACTTAAGATCTCAAATAGTAAAGCATGTTGTTGATCAGGACTTGGATCTTAATAAAAGTAGTCCTGGTTCTGTCCTTGGTCCAGTAATTAAAATAATGGAATTATTATTAATTTAGAATAGAGAAAAGAATTGGAAATTATGTAGTCCAAGTGTTCTTTGGACAGAGATGGAAGTGGGAGTTCTGAAGCACACAAAGTTAGTGTAGTCTGTGGCTACTTCTGAAAACAGAAGCTGGAGTCATGGTCTAATTTTTATTTTAAATTTCCTGCTAATTTGTCGCCATGGATTTTCTTTTTCTGTTACATATGTAATCATTGATCTTGAGGACTAAATGCTCAATCGTTATTTTATACCAATTTCATAGTCTTAAATTTTGAAACTTTAACCTACTCCTTCAGTCCACTAGGAGGGCTCACTAGTGTTAATGTTTTGAGGTTTATTTAAAATGTTTTTAAATTAAATGCTGGTAAATTCAATGCTGAAAATAAAATTTAGAACTTTAATTTGGTTTTGCCCCAGTTGCTGGTATAATATATAATTTATATAGAAAATGGAGAAGGAATATATATATATATATATATATATATATATATATATTGATTATTTAGGTAATACTGCCATTTAAACTAGTCCTTATGAGGAATTACACAGAGACCACCAAAAAAAATGTATCCACACTTCAGCAGTTCACCATGTTAATAAATGTCTGGAAGCTCATGGTCACTACTTTGAACACCTCTTGTAATTATCAAGGCCAAAGGTGACTTGTATTAATCTCAGGGTGTCTCAATAAATTTAGTATTAAAATATTTATTCATGATTTTCCTTTTCTGTTATGTATACATTTTTGGTGGACTTTGTAGATTAAAATCAACTATTTTATGATTTTAACAGCTTTCCTCTTAGCTTGGATTTTCTCAGAAAATTTTTAGTGATTTTATCTACCAGACTTCAGTAGTTCAAAGAAATTTTTTAATTTCTTGTTCTCTCATGATGCATAAACACTTTTAAAACTTATAGAAAAATTTTAAATATTATTAAAATTCCTTATTTTAGTAATAAAATGATTTAAAAGAAATAGTAGCACAAATTAACAGTGGCTAGTAAAAAGTGTGTATTCAAGCAGTATCTTCAGTACCTTCAGAGAAAGGTTCTGGGTTGTCATCATTTGTTATAAAATAACTATGACTTTATGGAGAACTAAGAATCATTCTTTGTCTTTATATTTGTATATTTGTACATTTTAGTTGCTTTAATAAAATTTAGAGAGTTGTATAATAATGATTAAGTCACTTTAAAATTTGCCTCTATCCTAAATCAGAGTAGATAAAAAGAATAATGTAATATTTGATTTTTTAATATACATTCCTTATCATATTGCTAATTAAGTGTCTAACTATAGCTTTTATAAGAAAGTACTGTCCAGCAAAAATTGTATCATGATTGGTTTCATTCATGAACTATGAGCATTCTGCAGATACTTGAATTATGCACAGATAGAGAGATGACTAATTAGTATACTCCCTGGAGATGAATGACACAAAACACATGGTTTAGGAAAGGACAAATTAATGAACACATTGGGTGAATCTAGAATGAAAAACTGGCCAGAATTCAATGGGAGTGATGAGTGTGTGGTAGACAAGAAAGAGGAGTTGAGAAGAAATGGAGAAACGTTGTTCAGGTCAGGGCTAGTCTCAGAAACAGAAATGCCAGAGGTGGAGGAGAGCCTTTGGGTAATACCCACTCCCCAGCTTAAGACTGGCTTTCATGTTTTATTATTCCTGCTGTCTATGCTTCCTAGTATGGGAGATGAAGGAAAATAAATCAGTGTCTTTTTTTCTATTTTCACTTTAACATCATGGTTTGTTCAGTTTCAATTTTGAAATACACAAGACCCCAGGGAATCTACTAATTCTATAATTATTTCTTAGCAATTCCCATTTGGATGACTAAGGATCAAATTTCACCAATAGTTTTTAAAATCATTGCCATAACCTGCTAGAAACAAATATGATTGTTTTGTGAAACATATATTGATATAATTACATGCATATTGTGCTGTGATGTAATTTTATTTTTTACTGTGAAATAGAGTAAAAAATATAGCTGCAACAGTATGCCTCAAAACCCCATACTGAGGAAGGAAAAGCTAATTCTGAAAGGAAAACTAGAGAGCAGTGTGGTGAAGTAAGGCGAGGTGGATGTCCACAGAAAGGCCCGCCTCCATCAGAGAGGAATATTTTATCAAATACTCTGCTTAGTAGCATTGCTAGTGCGTGGTGATAATAACCACACCAACTTTAGTAAAGAAAAGGCTCTTTAAAGAGTTCTGAAAAGCTACTAATGCAATTTTTATGTATGGAATTCCTCTTTCACTTCCAGGTTAAGGTAAAAACAAGAAACAGATTGTAGTTCCAATTTTTAGAATTTATATATGGGGTAAATATGAATTGCAACAGAACAGGACAAATCAGCCTGTTAATTTTGTTAATTGACTAGTTACATGACACTAGTGATAACTAAGAAACAGGTTTCTGTTTCTGCTCTTTAGGATTTTAAATGGAGTTAAAGAGACAAAACTAGAACATGTGAGACAATAGCAAATAACACACTTGGATTTCTTTAAGCTTGAATCATTGATGATGTGAAAGAAGCATCTACCAAAGGAGACAGTATAAATTCTGTAATAATACATCATCACTGTAAACCATTCATAATGGTGTAATGTTTATTGAGCAGGCACTTTTGGTAGATAATATTGCAAGTCATTCACATCCATTATTTCATTCACTACAACTATTCTAAAAGACAGATAGTATTTTCATATTCCTGTTACAAATGAACAAACAAAGGCACTTGGAAGATTAAGTGGTTTAACTAAGGTCACAAAGTTAGTGAGAGAACAAAGATCTGGATTCAGCCAGGAGCTGCTCTTTAAACTACTACCTAATTAGTCAGAGATTTCATTCAGGCATTGGTAATTAGATTGAGGTTTTACAGAGTCATATTTAAATGAGAGGCAATAACAGAGAGAATTCCCCAAAGGGAGGGAATCTGTGATAACAGAAGTTACAAAGTTAGTATAAGTGTTACGTACTTTAAGACTGACAAAGCTTAATAAGGGTCGAAAGTTCATCATTTGATGTATCATAGATAAATTTTATACTTAGAGGATTCTAAATTTCATTCAGCCAAGTCTTATTGATGTAGAAAATAAAGATTCATTAAATTATTTTTAATAGTCGCCTGACAAAAGTTGCAGGTTTGAGCAGCTAGTTTTTAATTAGTTTAATTTTTAATTAGTTTGAAGGAGAAAAAAGGATTATGAAATTCATCTAGAATACTTACAACCTAAGGCAGGCTCAGACAGGAATATATGAAACCATTTGAAGGAACAATTGTCAAAATAATTACATAGATATGGGAAAAAAATTCACTGAGTGAAGGTTACCTTTAGAAATTTGAAACCATAGCGTTGAGACAAAGGATAGTTCTAAGGTCTAAGGCAGAGTAGTTTGGAGGTACAAATATTAGTTGAGTTTTAGGCAACTGACTAAATTCTATGAGAACAGAGGGATGAAAAAAAAATCAATGTTCCAAAGTTACTTTCTCTAAAACAAGTATGGTTTTTGTCAGGAAGTGTTTGATACACGTGGGAATTTTTAATTCTACTTAAAATTTTATTGTTATACATAATTTTCAAACAATGATAAATGATAATACAAACAAATAATCTGCTTCATTTTTCCATTTTCAAGTGACTAGGGAATTATTTCTTCATGACGATAATGACAGTAATAAGTTTGGACTCACTGTTTTTGTAGTAATTTAGGTAAAAGTATTCTGTGTCAGCAACAAAAGAGTATACTTATAGCTATTTATTCCTTTAATATGTGATAGCACTGAGACTTTAAAAGTAACTCTTAAAATTATAGCAGCTGATTCTGCCTCAGGAGCCGAAGTGCTCAAGGTGATTCCCAGGTACACGGGAGAAGCTTTGGACCATTGCTCCTAGCCGGTAAGACTCTACCCAGCATCCCAAATCAATAGGGGATACACTGGGGGTCTCCACGGGTCTAACTGAGCCATGCCCAGGGACCTCCAAGTGGCTAGCAGTTGCCAGCATTCTGCCCTGGGAGCTGAAAGTGCACAAGGCGATTCCCAGTACACAGGGAAGCTTTGGAACATCACTCAAAACCCAGAAATATAGGAAAATGATGAAATGAAAGGGCAAAATGCAATCTCAAATCTCCAGCCCATGCCAAGTAAGCCTAGAAGACATGGACACAGAAGAAAATGTAAGCCATACACCTGAAATTCCTGAAATGATAACAACTGAAGTAAAGAAACAACTCCAGGAAGTTATAAAATAATTCAGATCAGAAGTGATCTCCCAGGTAAAAGGGGAAATGATAAATGTAATGAAAGAAATGCTGAAAACATCTAAAGAAGTCATAGTTTAAAAATTAGAGAAACAATGCAAAAAGATGGAAACTCTGAATGAACAATATAAGAAACATACAGAATGCATGAAACAGATTTAAAGAGATATACAGGAAGTCAAAGGTTGGCAAAATGAAAGTGAAGGTAGAATTTCAGACCTCAAAGACAAGATTGCAGCTAGTGAACAGGAAAGATCTTATAAAAATAAGGAATCAGGAAATAACAATTCAACAGCTGCAAATGATGCAAAGGAAAACAACGTAAGATTGATAGGTATAAAAAAAAAAGAAGGTGACAACACAAATGATATCAAGAGGCTATTTAGGAAGTAAAAGCTGAAAAATTCCCAAACATGAGAATGGAAACTGACATACAGATCAGTGAAGCATATAAAACTCCAAATAGCCATAACCAAAATAAAACTGCACCCAACCACATAATAATTAACATCCCCAAAATTCAACATAAGAACAGAACACTAAAAGCTGCTAGAGAGAAGAGACAGATCATTCATAAAGGTAAGTCTATCAGAATCACAGCAGACTTCTCAACACAAACAATGAAGTCAAGAAGAGCATAGAGTGAAGTATTTCAGATGCTAAAGGAAAATAGCTTCCAACCCAGACTGCTGTACCCTGCAAAACTGTCCTTCAAAATGGATGGAGAAATAACATAATTCCATGACAAAGAACAGCTGAAGAACTTCATGACCACCAAACCAACCCTGCAAAGAATACGACATTCTAGACAGACATAGAAAAAACCACTAAGCAAGGCAAACAATTAAGCATAGTAGAAAGGTAAAGAAGCAACAGCAGAAAGATAACATGTCAAAAGTAAACCAATGCATAGCAGTTATAACTATTAATGTAAATGGCTTCAATTCACCAATTAAAAAAAAACATACTGGAGGAGCTAAAGATGGCCGATCAGTGAGCAACAAAATACAAAGTCGCCCAGGTAGAAACAACTCATATGCCAGAATAAAACATCCTGGAGAGATCCAGATGGAGGGAGATGGATCCTCTTGACACAGGAAGAAATTAAAACGAAAAAAGCTCATCAAACATGCAGTCTCAGAGCTACAATTGGAACAGCTAAAATTACCAGACACAGCACTTTCCCTGTGACCTGCCAAGCTGCCTGAACCCTCAGAGCCACCCAAACTCATTTCCACCACCACTCACAGGAGCCACAGCTGCACTGAAGTTGGGGGTTGGTTAGCCCAACAGAAAATGGAGCCTGTGAAGGGACCTGTGTGGGAATAAGTCCCCCCACACGGAAAGGTATAACCAAATGGGTGACATGTTGGAATTGGGCAGGAGGAGCTTGAACTAGGAACAATAGTGACTTCAGTTGGTTGCTCCCTCCCCAGAGCAGATTCATGGGATTTTCTTGGCCTGGGTCACACCCCTGGGCAGGACCCAATAAGCTGTCCCAAGCTGATTCCTTATGCCTAGCTCACACTAACCTGGTGAAGGCCCCTGAAGTTTGACTGGCCTGGTGAGGAAAGGCCAGAATACACAGCCTCTGCTTACACCTCAGTGACAAGAGCAAACAGGGGAGGGCAGAAATCCCTCACCAGAGTCCTTCAGAAGAACCATAACCATCGAGGAAAGGGGCTGGGACCTCCACTATATATCTGTATGGAGGAGACCAAAACCATGAAGAGAGAGTGAAGCAGTAGGAAGCCCCCAACTCAAAACCCTGGGAACACTGATCGAGGAGGGGGAAAAACAAAAGAGACTGAGGGCAGAAAACATGCAACATCAGACATGGCTTCAATGAACATTAAGAGATATCATTGGGACCTTGTAGATGAGCTCAAAACTGAAATGTTAAATCAGGTAAAGCAAGATATGAGTAGACTAATAAAAGAAATGCTAAGCAACTCTCAGGAAGACCCAGATGGAAGAAAGGAGGAACACAAAAAAAGGAGAGAAACATTCGATAAAGAATATAAAGCAAATCTAGAATACATGAAGCAGATTCAAAGAGATTACTAGGAAATTAAAAACTCCATTGAAAGCTGGCAAAACTGTTTAAAAGAAACTAAGGATAGACTATCAAAACTTGAAGACAAGTTTGCAATGTGTGATCATGAAAAGAAAGATCTCTTAAAAATAACAAGGAAATAGGCAGTAACAATACAAAGACTAGAAGACAACAAGAGAATCTATAATTCAAGAATAAGAAATGTGAACAAAGAAGCAGGGATACAAACAGGCAAATTACAAAGGCTATTCATGGAAATAATTAAGGAAAACTTCCCAAGCATGGGAAAACAAAGAGACATTCAGTTATGTGAGGCATACAGAACTCCAGCCATGTACAACCAAAACAGAGTTATACACAGGCATATAATAATCAAGATACCAGAAATTCAATATAAAAACATAATGTTAAAAGCCATCAGAGAAAAGAAACAGATTACCTATAAAGGAAAGCCCATCAAGATCATGGTAGACTTCTTGACACAGACCATCAGATCAAGAAGAGCTTGGAGCAAAGTATTCCAAGCCCTGAAAGAAAATAACCTCCAGCCCAGATTGATGTGCCCTGAAAAACTTTCACTAGAAATTAGTGGAGAAAAAAGATGCTTCCATGACAAAGAGGAACTGGGGGAATTTGAGACCACCAATCCAATCCTACAGAGAATACTGAAAGACATTCTAGAGAGAGAGGAAAAAATACCAGGATTTTAGGAACAGTGGCAGAAAAGCCTCAATGAATGGGGCAGGCAGTAGAATGAAGGAGAAAAGTAGACAAACAAAGGCAGAAAAGTAGCATAGCAGAAATGAGGCAGACAAGGATGGCTAGAATCTGTAACATAGATGGTCTTTATACACTATATTGTTAATAGTGTACCTGGATTTAAAACCCACATTACTTACACCACTCTTCTTAGATGTATAATATTCTGTTTCAGTCTGTCTATTTGTACTAGATTTGAGGGCACAGACAGTTATCCCAAAAATAGCAGGATAGAGTATGGTAATCATCCTTAATTTCCTATTAACTTAATCTAAGGCTCTGTATAACCTACACTGTTTTACCATGACTGATCATAGTTGAATCTGGTTTGTTAGATTGCTGTTTTGTATTGATAGATTCTGTTCAAAGCTGTTATGATTGATAGTATCAAGTCTGAGAGTATAGGCAGCTACACTGAAGATGACAAGATCACTAGAAAATCCACTCTGGTTTGATTATTACCTGCCTTTGAAGTTTTATACTGTCTACAATGTTTTATTTTTACTAATATTGTTATGTACTGCTATGTTCAATTATGCCTGATGATATAGACATTCTATTGAAGATAATGAGACAACACAGTAACCATTGTAGATCACCTTGTACTGTGGTCTTATATGACTTTTTGGTTTCATGTTTTTATAGGACTTTGCTTTGTTTTGTCTTGCTAAGTTTTGTTTTTCTTTCTAATACAGAAAGGATAGAAATACATGTAGAGACTCATGCATGCATAGCTGTTTACAGTCTCACTGTTTCAATATCTACTTTATATGCTTTAATTTTGTAACTTGAACAACTATTTCTAAGAGGACAATATGTAATTTATCAATTAGTGAGAAAAAAAAAAAGAAACAGACTGGCAGAAACAACATCCAACCATATGCTGTATACAAGAAATCCATCTAACCCAAAAGGAAAATAACAGACTGGAAATTAAAGGATGAAAAACAATACTTCATGCCACAGGAACCCCAAAAAAGGCATGCATAGCTATTCTGTTTGCCGACAATGTGAACTTCAAACCAAGAATGATCCATAGGATAAAGAAGGTCATTACATACTACTTAGGTGAAAACTTCAAGAGGAAGAGATAGTAATCTTAAATATATATGCACCAAATTCAGGAGCACCCAGCTATACAAAACAAATATTAACAGAAATGAAAAATCAAATAATATAACACAGTTATAACAGGAGACCTTAACATGCCATTGACACAAAGGGATAGATCAACTAGACAGAAAATCAGCAAAGAAATAACAGAACTGAATCACACCTGTGAACAAATGGACTTGGTGGATGTATATAGAGTGTTCCACCCAACAACATGAGAATATACATTCTTCTCAGCAGCATATGAGACATTCTTTAAAATAGACCATATACTAGCCCGCAGAACATGCTTAAGTAAATGCAAAAGAACTGAAATTATAATAGTGCCATGAAACTAGAAATTAATGAAAAAAGAAATTGCAAAAACCCACAAACATATGGAAATTGAATGATATATTCCTGAGCAATCATTGGGTCACAGAGGAAACTAAAGAAAAAATTAAACAATACCTGCAAGAAAACAAAAATACAAATACAACTTACCTATTTCAAAAACCTCTACTCTCATAGGCTTGATAATACAGAAGAAATGGACAGATTCCTAAAAACATATGAATTACCAAAGCTGGGTCAGAAAGATGTAAAACTGCTGAATAACCCAATTTCAATTAATGAAATTGAAAATGTAATTAAATCTTTACCAACAAAGAAAAGCCCAGGTCTAGATAGATTCACTGCAGAATTCTACAAGAAATACAAAGAAGACTTAATGCTGACACTACTCAAACTCTTCAATGAAACTGAAAGGGAAACAATTCTCGCTAACTCATTCCTGGAAGCAAATATTACTGTAATACCAAACCTGAGAAAGACCCAACCAAAAGAGAGAACTACAGACCAATCTCCCTGATGAACACAGATGCAAAAATTCTCAATAAAATATTGGTAAACAGAATGCAGCAAACTATCAAGAAGATTATATACCATGACCAAGTGGGATTCATCCCAGGAATGCAGGGATGGTTCAACATATGTAAATCAATACATGTAATCCACTATATCCATAGAGCCAAAATTAGGAATACATGATCATTTGTAAAGATGCAGAAAAAGCTTTTGATAAGGTCCAACACTTATTCATGATAACAACCCTACAGAAAATTGGAATAGATGGTCTTTTCCCCAGTATGATAAAAGCCATCTATGACAAACCAACAGCCAGCATCATATTAAATGGCCAAAAACTGAAAGCCTTTACCCTAAAATCAGAAACAAGACAAGGATGTCCATCATCACCACTCCTATTCAAGATAGTGTTGGAAATGCTAGCCAGATCAATTAGACAAAAGAGAGAAATAAAAGGAGTAAGGATAGGAAAAGAAGTTAAATTATCATTATTTGCAGATGACATGATACTCTACACAGAAGACCCCCAAAACTCCATTGAATGACTCCTAGGTATAGTAAATAAATTCAGTAATGAAACTGGATAAAAAGTCAATACTCAGAAATCAATAGCATCCCTATACATTAAAAATAAAATAACTGAGAAATAAGAGAAGCCACACCCTTCCAATAGCATCCAAAAAAGAGAGAAATACTTAGGAATCAATTTGTCAAAACAAGTAAAAGATTCATTTAGGGAAAATTATAAAACCCTGAAAAAAGAAATCGAAGAGGACCTCAGAAAATGGAAAGACATCACTTGTTCATGGATAGGAAGAATAAATATTGTGAAAATGACCAATGTCCCCAAAATTTTTATACAGATTTAATGCAATTCCAATCAAAATACTACCATCATACCTCACAGATCTAGAGAAATCACTTCCAGAAATCATCTGGAACAAGAAGAGACCTAGAATAGCAAAAGCAATTCTAAGCAACAAAGGTAAGGCAGGAGGTATCACAATCCCTGGCTTGAAATTACACTTCAAAGCCACTGTAATAAAATTAACATGTTACTGGAATAAAAACAGACCTGAAGATCAGTGGAATAGATTAGAAGATACAACTACAACTACAAACACACTCAGCTATCTTATCTTTAATAAAGGAGCCAAACACATTCACTGGAAGAAAGATAGCCTCTTTAATAAATGGTGCTGGAAAAATTGGCTCCCCATATGCTGAAAACTAAAACTAGACCCATGCCTATCACCATGTACTAAACTAAAGTCAAACTGGATTAAAGATCTAAATATTAAAACAGAAACACTAAATCTGTTGGAAGACAAAGTAGGTAGGAATCTTGAAGACATAGGGGTACGTAGAGAATTCATGAACAAGAATGGAACTGCACGGGACATACTTCCCAGAATTAATAACTGGGATCATGTCTTATTGAACAGTTTTTGCATGTTGAAAGAAATCTCCAGCGTAGTGAAAAGAAAACCCACAAATTGAGAAAAAAATCAGTGAACTGTCTCTCAGACAAAGGACTTCTGTCTAGAACATATAAAGAATTAAAAAAAAAATCAGAGCTCTGAAACTCAAAGACCCAATCCAAAAATGGGCATCTGAGATGAATACACAGCTCTCTGATAAAGAAATACAAATGGCAAATAAATACATGAAAAAATGTTCATCATCATTGGTCATTAGAGAAATGCAAATTAAAACCACACTGAGATTCCATCTCACTCCAGAAAGAATTGTCAGGATAAAGAAAACTATGAACAACCAATGCTGGAGAGGCTGCAGGGAAAAAGGAACTCTTCTGCACTGTTGGTGGGAGTGTAGACTGGTACAACCACTGTGGAGGTCAGTCTAGAGATTCCTCAAAAAGCTGGGATTGGAAGTCCCATTTGACCCAGCTAATCCACTTCTGGGCATATTCCTAGAAGAATTGAAAACATCATATCACAGTGATATAAGTCCACCCATGTTTATAGCAGCACAATTTGTAATAGCCAGATATTGGAAACAACTAAGGAATGGATATAAAAGATTGTAATGGAGTACTACTCAGCTATAAAGAATGATCACATTGAGATATTTATAAATAAATGGATGCAGCTGGAGACCATACTCATAAGTGAAATAAATCAAACTAACTTGTGTAAATACTGTATAGTCTTCCTAGTGTAAGAAATGGTAAGAGTACATAAGATATAAAAAACTCAATAATTACAGTGAAAGGATAAGAATCTGCTCAAAGGGGAAAAATAATATCTCGGGGAAAATGAGGGGAAAAAAAGGAAGGGAAAAGAAAAAAACATCTAAAATTATGTAAACACACTATGAAGATTGTGCTACAAATTCTATAAGTTCTTGGAACAAAACAGTTAACATTCATAGGATTGGAACAATTGGGCATGTTGGTGTCTGGTGATCTGAGGAACTCTTGAAGATCGTTATGTAAAATAACAACCCTAGTTATGCTCCTACTACCTTGTTTTGAAGGCCTATATTGTCAGTGTTTTGTGCTCTTTGCTATTATTATTTATTTGTCTTTTTGATTTGTGTTTGTCTAGTAATTTGTTTTGGTTTGTTTTGTTTTGCTTTTCTGTCAAATACAGATAGGATAGGTATACATGTAGAGACTTATACATGCATAGAACTTCTCCTAAACATTTTATGAGAATTGATTATATAATGCATGATGAAATGAACAGCTACTTTAAAGAAAAATAGACCTTACAGTATCCATTACTGATTCTGTATCATCATGCTGTGAAATCCAGTAATGCTATTATTTTTTGTTCAGTGATTTTGGTCTGTTTTGTATTGTTTATTTCAACATACATGAAGGTATGGACAGCTATTTTGAAGAGAACGAGAGACATTATGGCAGCCATTGTTGATTTTCCTATTGTCTGGTTTTGAAGGCCTAAAATTTCTTCACCATTCTGTTCTGATCAGTTTAATACTGTTTTGTTTTGTATGAATTCATTGTGTGTGAAGATATGGATAACTATTTAGAAGAAAACAAGAGACATTATGGTAGCCAGTGATGATCTCCTGTTGCCTTGCTTTGAAATCTGTTTTGCTTATATTGTTTTGCTTCTGATCTGCTTTGTTCCTTTTTGTTATGTTTAGTTTTACCCTCTTTAAAATAAAATTTATAAAAATTACAGCATCTAACCCATAAGTTCACTGATCTTAGGCATTCGTGTTCTAAGACCTAGATGTGTGAGGAGGTATGCAAATATGTAAAAAGACTGTGACGGATTTCACACCACTATGATCCACTTAACTATTCCTGATGATCAGAAAGAGAAAGAGGTTTTGTTTTACTTTGCTGATTTGTTTGCCTTTCAATGGTAGTCAGTACATTTTTCAGTAAAATCTGTTCTTTTCTAACTGCTAGGATGGAAAATATTAGAAAAAATTAATACAATTTTCCTTTTTATTATGAGGAAAATTCCAAAAAGCTACATAACTTACTTATGGTCACTCAGCTTACATGGCAGAAACAGGTCCTGGGACCAGAGATCAGAGCTGATCTGCTTCTCCACACTGCATGATTCCCTCCAGGGGAAGAGGCAAGCAGTTCTGAGGAGGAAGCATTACTACAGTTCTGCTGAGGCAGTGTGTGCTTGTGGTTTGATTTCCCCTTGGTTCTGTGTATGCATTTTCTCTAAACAGGCTGAGGCCTCACCTCAATGCTGAGTGTTCCTCCCCAGCAGGAAGAGTGTGGCCTTCTGAGTCATCCCTCTCCTGCTTGGGACCTCTTTATGCAGGTATTGGCAATTACTTACTGGTGTGGAAACGGCTGGCACAAAACTGATCATGTTCTTATCAGGCCGCATCACGACTGCAAAGTGCAGTCATTAAACCTGTCAGACTTGTCCTTGAATTATTGTCAGTGACCGTCTTTATTTTCCAGCCTCCAACCTTGACCCAGCTGAAACAGATCAGGTGGTGACAAAAGAAGCTGCCCCAGTCCTTGATCCATGATGTACATGTAAGTACACGGCTTTTCCAAGTAAGCATTTCCTGTGGAGACCCAGGTTTACAGCGCCCGAGACAGGCTTCCTGGTAAAGTTTGCTTTAAGAGCTCTTCGTGTGTGTTATGGTATTGTGGTGTTTTGTATTTCATTTTGTTGTTTTTAAATGTAAACATTTTCAAAGCAGAAGAAGTCAATGTGGTCTTCTTCTAAATAACAGAAATAGAAATTACATATAGCAATTATGAACTATAATATATTCAAACATTTAGAAAAGACTGTCTTCTAAAGAATAAAGTATTTCACATGGTACACTGGATTTTTTTCAGTATAGTCAATAACATGGTGTGAATTATGTTACTTGTTGCAGTGTATTCTGGGACAATGAAATACATACAAATTGAAGAGGAGAATCTGTTAGAGTTATTTAACTAAATAAATCTCATTGTTAACAATTAGTGTCAGCAGTGAAAGTATATGTATCACACAAGTAAAATAATAAGAATAGCCATTCTCATGTGTGAATCATTATTGAATTAACAAAATTAAGATTCAATGTGTTTTTTTGTCATAATCCAATGTAATTTACCCATTAATAAAGTTAAGGTAATAAATTTGTATATCTATTTGTAGTGAGGTAACACTCAGGTTATTGTTTTATAGAATTAGAAGTGAATAATAATAAATTTCAATTAAATTCCATAATCTATACATCTCATGGCAGTTCTTAATCTCTTCATGGATGCAAATTTATCAAATATTCTCTACTGACTGTTGTTTCAGGCTTACAGTTTTATGATCATTATAATTATTCAATCATCTGCGTATGCCTTAAATTAATTACTATAAGACTGTAGGTTCTGCTGAGGATTTAGCTCAGCAGCATAAGCACCTGCCTGGCAAGCACAAGGTCGTGAGTTCCATCCCTGATACAAAAAAAAAAAAAAAAAAATAGACTGTGCTGCCACTCTTAAATGATGAATTGGTTTATGCCCTAATTACTTTCCAGCAACAGAAAGAACCCAAGGAAAACTATTTCTAACCAGAAGCTTCTCCCCACCGATCCTTTCTACCTCTGTTAAATACCAGAAAGTGTACTTTATCTTACTCTGTCCACAAATACAAGGACAAAATAAGACAAAATGTAGAGCAGGAAAAAACTTATATTTAACAAACATTCAGATAAATATGACATGCTAATAATGTCAGTATTAAAAATTCAACAAGGAACTTGAAATGCTTTTATAATCATTTATTGCAGGCTTTTGTAGTGTGGCTTTTCTACTAACTCTGTTCTCATTTCCCAGCTTATGACATCCTCTGTGTTCACTCATTTTCCACTCTGAAAGTGTCATCATGTGTATGCAGTTTCTACATTAAAACTTCATCAGTTTATATTCAGGTGTACAGTTTCGAGGACTTTATCTTTTCTAATTGGGTTCCAGACAAAAAAATATAGATTGTGCATAAGACAAGAGGTTAGTGGTGTGTCCATTACATTCATTTGTAAAGGTATTTGGCCCGAGGGATCTAGTCTCAAAGAGGGAATGAGTCAGATATGTTATAGCTTCCAAGCAAAAGTTCTGTCTTTGTCTTTTTGATGTAATAGAAAAAGAACCAGCATGATAGGATGTGTTCTAAATCTAGCTTTGTACTCAGTTGTCTGGAAAAGTCGCTTACCTCTCAAGACTTCCCTTTTACCTATAAAATTTAGAGAGAGATTATAGTAAAACAAGTGAGGAGGGAGGTTTTGTTGTTATTATTGGATCTTGAAACCATTTTTGAGGACAAAAAGAGGTTATTTTTGGTTGAATGGATTATTTTGACATTGTTAATATTCTTTGTTGTATGTATGTATGTATGTATGTATTTGGTACCAGGTATTGAACTCAGGACCTTGCACTTGCTAGGCCAGTGATTATGCTGCTGAACTAAATGCCTGGCCCTTCTTTGCTGTATTTAAGTAATAATGAAATAATATTTTATTTTAATCGTGGGTTTTTTTGCATCTTAAGTAGTATTATGTCATAGAAATGCTTCATTTGTATGAGATTTTGCATATACCATGCTATGATATAGAGTATTTCTCATTGTTCTCACTTGGTACTATTCAAAAGTATCTTAAATTTCTGCATTAGATATTCCTAAAGTCTTTTCAATAATTTGAGTCTATGATTTCAAAGAGTTAATGATAGTTAATATGGAAAACATTAACATTCATAGTGTAAGAAAATCATTTAAATGCTCCAGAATTATGTAATTTTTCCTTTGTATCTATATTTGTGGCCCTCCACAAATGAAATAGAGAGAAGAGAAATAATTACCAACAAGTAGACCTTGGTGTCAAGAGCCAAAGCAGTAAGCCACACTTTAATGGTGCTCTCTGATAGATGTAAAAATAAGAATAAACAGGGCAGTATGAGCACACCCACCAATCTCATAAAAGTTTCTTTGACTATGTGGTAATTGAGTTCAGTCTCAAAAATGAGTCAAAACTAGTTGGAGGAAAAAGATGGGTCATGAGCTCTTACAGGTATTTATAAACATGTAGGAAATTATCTCATGCAACCAAAGTGATCAGTCTCATTATGAAGTTTTTGTATCAGATTAAAAATATGTGGACATTATAGTGAGAGTTGAGTAAAAATTTAAGCAACAGGAAGAAATCATGAACTTTTCAATTCAGAACTGCTGAGGCCCAGTGCCCTTTGCTGGTTGTCCTGTGGCCTGGTCACAGTTGCAGAGGTAGGCAAAGGGAGTGACGGGAGATCATTTGGTTGTGCTTTGCTTCCTTGCTCTATGATGAATCTCCTTTCTTACATTTGGTGAGACCTGGTAGTCTTCATTCAAGTCTCAGGTGGAAGTTGCTGTGATATGCTTTGGCAGTTAACTCTGTATATTTGATTACTCGTTCAAATTTCTGTTTCCCCAGTTAAACAGAGTTTTATATATTACTAGTGCAAAACACACTGCTTCTACTATGGGCTTTCACCATTTGTATACTGTCTTACAGTTACACATGATTAAAGTAAAAAAATAGACATGAAGGGAAGAGGAGTAAAGGAAAGTTCCAGACTTACTCTTTGTTAGGTGTCTATCAGAGAAAGCCTGTGAGATATTTGATATAATAATTCAGGAGGTATATAAGAAGCTGACAAGTGGAAAGAATGTATTCTAAAATAATCGTGTGGTGTTGGTGGGCATTTATTGTTGAAGAGATAAAAGCATCAGAAAAATGCTTATAGACTAGATTTTAAATTCCATTCATTCATTAATTCAACAAGTAGTTACTATACTAGCAGACAGTGTACTAGTAGCCCATTATACACAGACAGACTGCGTGTCCATGTGTGCTTTACATGCTCACATTATATACACCTATTATTGTGCATACTCATGCTTCTCAGACAGTACATGAAGGAACACACAGGTACATACATACAAAAACAAAGCCAAGATGGCCACTGATTTATGTTATTTAAAATCTAATGGAGACATAATAAGGAATTAGACAAGTAGAAGTGAATTATATACATGATAAGCCTGAGGTAAAAGCTTTGTACTTCTAAAAAAATTTCATCTCATTTGTTTAACTGCTAGCTTCTATTAAAGTAGGTTTCCAGTTAACAGGTAGTGACCTATTTTTGCTTATTTGAAAATAAATAAAAGATAAATTTATGAAATACATTTGAAAAACATTAAATTCTGATATAGTTTCCCTGTACTTGAAGAAGGCTTGAGAAGTTCTAAATGGGATCTTTTAACACTGTTCAGTGAATGTAGAAAAACAGTGTGGAACCCAATAGAGCATCTCAACCAGGAAGACGTCTCCATCCCTTCAAGTGCTTGTTTTCAGCAGTCTCTGTGCCTTTGGAGTACTATGGAGTTGGGTATGTTAGGGTAGTAGACCGACATTTAGAAATGAATAGCAAGAAAGTTTTCACACTCTTACATCATAGAATCATTACAAGGTTTAAAATTTATTATGAGGCATTACAAACCTTTAGTATTTAAAAAACATTCAAAATCCAAGTTAAAAAGTCAGTGCAGGGCCAAGGCTTTAGCTTCATGGCTTAAGTTCCTGTCTGGCAAGTGTGGGGTCCTGAGTTCAAGTTCTAGTACCAAAATAAAAGGCAGTGCGAAAACAAAATCAGACATATTTATTATATTTGCTAGTTTTGATTCCTTATATTTTTCTTATAGCTCATATGAAAAAACTTTGAGTTTTAGCAAGTTTGCTGTAGTTGCCCATATTTATAATGTGCTAACTTGTCTTTATGTTTTTGTAAAGTTTAAAAATTTTTTATAATTAACTGCTTATTACTGTCCCAGTTGAAAAGCAAGCTACTCTGAGACACTCAACAATTTATGTGACATTATCACCGAGAGAAGAGTGGTCCACATTGCTGATATCATATATAAATAAATATGAATTAATATAAAATACCATTTTAGAAAATAAGCAGTATAACCTACAAGTGGAAATTATACAAAATTGCCTCTTTATAGCTTAAAAATCACTGATTATTGGCAGTTTTGCATGATTCACATTTATCAAGTGTCTTCTTGGTTTTTTTTCCAGAATAAAATAAATGGGATGTGTATTGCAACATTCAGTATGCATAACTTTGAAAACTAAATATCAAGGCAACATTTAAGCACTCCATAGTATCTTAAAAACGTTGACATGGAAAATAAAATATAAAATAATGCTTATTTTGCTTTTCAACAGGTGAGATAAAAGAAGCTGGCAAGTATCAATTCCTGAAAGTAGTGGGGGGGGATCCTGTGCAAAGCAAATGTAGGATGTGCTGAAGTTCCGCTGTAGGCGAAAAACCCAGTTAATCACTTGGCCGATAAGGTGTCAGACCTCTCTTAACTCTTTCATCTGTTTCAATCCTAATAATCTTTGACAGATTCTTGTGTTGGTTTTGGATTGGTTTTTTTTTACAATTACCTCCCCGAAATAGCAGAAGGACCTAAAATGTACATCAGTGTCAGGTTACCGTAGAAGTGATACAAGGGAAGAAAAGAAAAATTGTGGCTTTATCTTTGTAGTTCGAAAATATATTAAAAAATCAGGCCACTTATCTTGCTTTCATCTTTTCCACTGAACTGATTATTTCAGTTTTATGCTTAAATTTGACAAGGATGTAGAGACCTGTTGAGGACAGACTTCAACTTAGTACAGATACCAACTCAAAACTGCATGAAAGACACCACAGCTCTCTCCCTTATATAGTCAGGCATTTCCTGCCCAGTTGTGACCCACACCTGCCTTCCTGTCCCTTCCACCGCCTCCTTACTTCTCAGTGCTTCCCCACTGCCGAGCGCACCTCATTTCCAGCCTCAAACTTCAGTGGTGTCACTGGCCACTATCTTTGAGAAGCAAAGGGGAAAAATTAATTTTCCATGATATATGCACCATATCTCTTTTTAAAACATATTAACTAATGGACATCATAATTAGGTAACTTGAGATATTACCAGATAAATGAGTGAGACAGATGTGTCTACATTTTCACAGAAAGAACAAAATCATTTTCAGTACAGTTTGCTGAAGAAACATGTCTTCTTTAGAGAAGAACACAGACTTGGATTCCTTGCCTTTCATAATTCATTATTTTGGGGCAGCCAATTATTACTTAGGACAGTTCTTGTATTCTCTGTCTGGCCAAATCAGAGCAGCAAGCAGTCAGAGTTTACTATTTGTTCAAAATTGACAAAACTGCCGGGGATTTAGCTCATTGCCTCCTGGCAAGTGCGAGATTGTGAGTTCGATCCCCAATACCAAAATTGACAAAACTTTCTCCTTGTTTCAACTCATTTAACTTCTTGTGGACAGGAGATTATTTGTAACTGAATTGTACTAGCATGAGAAGATTATGACTTATTATTCTTATGTCTTCTTTCAAAAATTTAGGAATTTTGAATGAATTTTTCAACAGCATTCTATATGTGTAGTATGGACGATTTATCTTAAAGATCACCAATAATAAGAAATGTGGATGACTATGGTAGAGTTGAAGTTTGTTATTTAGAACATATAAAAGTTAACAGTTATGATATTTCCATCTTATCACCCATCCCAAAGAAGCTGAACTGAATATTATTTCTGATATTTTTAGGGCAGACTTCAAACTTAATCATCTTACCCCTTCACTCCACACACACAGTTAAGTGAATCAAGAATTTGAACAGCACTAAAATGTCCAATATAGAACAAAAGTGCTCTATATTCATAATTTACAGTCATGTATTATGAGATGTTCTAGCTGCCTATAACTGACTGCAATATCTGCTTGAATTGTGTGTTTATGTCGATTAAACAATTGACATAATCACTATTTAGAATAAAATTTGTTTATTAAGATTTGATTTTCTTTTATTCATATGCTAATGTTGAGGAAACAAATATTTCATTCATAATATTTAACTGTTTAACAGCATATGAGGAAATACATGGAAACTAGATCTCAAATCTTACATTACACTTAATGAAATATGACTATTATACCTACAGCCTTAAATAAGTTTTTTTGCTGGCTGTAATTGCTTTTGGAGTTTTAGCTATAACCTAATATAGTAATATATTTGATTAATGTGGGTCTTCAAGCAAATATGGATATAAATTTCTTTTTTTATTTTACAAAAAATCCCCACAAAATTTCACGGCAGAATAACAGGAGAATAACAATAGTTAATACATAGAGCATTGTTATCTTCAAAGTAGTTAATCAGCATAGAAGATATAGGCTTACAAAATTCTACAAATGATATTAGCACAAAACTTTCTTTTCAAATGATATTAGCACAAAACTTACTAGAGAAACTAGTAGTATAACTATCTTGTTTTTTCCTTTTCCCTTCTTTGCTTTCTCTTTTCCTGCATCTTAGTTCCTTTTTCCTTTGGAACAATTCCTTCCCATATACTTGTTTACTCTTTCAGTTCCTCACACCAGGGAGACAATATGATCCTTATACATGTGAGTCTGATGTATTTAACTTATGAGTATATTTATGGAAAAACTGTGAGATTTTCAGAATGTTAAGTGCAGAACTGCAAAAAAGGCATTCTTATACAAATAAAAATTAATACTTACATTATTCAAACTATGAATAGTTAATAGTCTTCTTTAAAAGCTCAGAAATAAAAACCAATTGTCATATTGTTATTCTACACTGACATGTCATTTTAAACTGCTGGAAATTAGGTGATTTATTATAGCAATTAATTAGGTATCAATGAGACTATAACTATTGTATGCAGATATTTTAAAATTATTTGAAAAAAGTACAAGTCTGATGAAATAACATTTGGGTTGCATAATTTCTTAATTATTATAGATAACACAACTCAGCATGTAAGGGAAAAATCACAGGCACGAGGAAGTCTTCCACATCTTCTTCTGACGGATTCTAACCCACTCATTATCTCACACGTGGCCCTTCAGCAATGTGACAGAGAGATTCTGGGACATGTTGATTTTGTTTATTTAATATGCAGATTTTGTGATTTGTAAATGAGAACATTGTTAATCTCCTTTATCTAGGACATTTATACTTTAATCATAGCTCTCTCCCTGAATTGAATTGCAAAATACCACTAAAAAGCCTTTATACCAGACAACCATATCAGAAAGGAAGTGAAGAACATTGGCTGAACTGAAAACAACTGCATTTTACAACAATTTATTCATATATTTACTTACTTATTTTGCCAGAAATTGCATAGTCATAACATTCTATTTGGAATCTGTATGATAGATAGATAGATAGATAGATAGATAGATAGATAGACATAGTATACCATATATAAAAGTTGGTGTTTATTCCAAGTTAAAATTCATTGCAACTAATAGCAATGTATATAACTATATAAACTTTGATTAAAAAATGAAATACTGAAGACTTTAGGAATACCAAAAATATTCATCATCATCAATTAATAATATAATACTTTTCAGAAAAGTGTGATTAACAGTTGATAAATTCTTTTTAGTCATTATTTTAATTCTATCTTTTCTCCTGAGACAGTATCCCAAACCCAGTCACAAACAACAGAACTTGATTTCTTGAGGAGTGTTTCATGGGGTGTTAGATGACAATGACTGAAATTACATTGGTTTAAGCAATTGGACTTGAGTTAAAAAAAGAATTTATTGAGGCCATTAGGCTAGCTGAGAGAGAGAGAGAGAGAGAAAGAGAGAGAGAGAGAGAGAACATAAGCAGTGTGCACTTAGCTAGCTGAGTGTGTCACATGAAAGCAAAGATGAGACTTTACATACTTTCCTGTAATTTAGAATTTTTGTTTTCAATTTGTGTTATGTCACTATTTGACAATAGAATACATGGGTTCATATTTGAGGAAAAACAGAATGCTCTGCATGTTATCTTTGCTACAGTTTAAAACCTAATTGAAAAGGCCTGTTGTATTCCCTTCTGCTTTACACTGGTATGTTATTATGTGTTATTTTTTGCCCACACTTTCAGGGAACAAAATGAAACAGCACCAGGCTTCTGGCTCCAATTCTGGACAGTTATTATGGTTATTCATAGTTGTTCTGTGTCAAACACGGGGCCAGGTTCTCCTTATCTACAGGAAATGCTGACAGGTTGTAACCCTGATTGTAGCTGAAAGTTTTCCAGGCAGCTGGATTTTCTATATAACAGCTATGCAAATGCTTTTAAGAACTATAAATAAAACAAAAGACAAATTTCTGCCCTGAGGAACTCACGGCCTTGATGGAGAAATAAACTTTTTACACATTAGCAAACAATAAATTAGCATGAAACCCAAGACTGAAGAGTAATAGACTCTAAAATATAGGATGAAAGGGCAAAAGATGCTAATAATATGACAAGAAGTTTATGTATAATCAGCAGGGGCATTATCTCCACAATTTACATTTCTTCATACATACAGTATCTCTTATTACTGAGTTTTTCTAACATTTTCACATTTACTAATTTTTTAAAATATTCAGAGAAATGTGGTCCAATCGTGTCTTTACAGCACTATCTTTGATGAAATCTATATTTATAATGCTTGTGTTTCATGATCATACTCAAATCTGTTTTGTTTTTGTTTCTGGTGCTGAGGGCCAAACTCAGGGCATGTAACTAGTTTTTGCTGGAAGTTTGTATAGTTGATAATCAGGGGAGACCATCCAGCCTAATAATATACTGCCTATGGCAACTCTGGGAGGTGGTGTGTGTAATAATCTGAATGTCCAGAATCACTATGCTACACTCTTACCACTGTGGTTTAAAGGTTTGATATTTAAACAGTAAACATATTCTTGCCTTTCATACTATGTTCTTTATCAAACCAACTTTTTGTTCTATATTATTTCAAACCTTAATCGAGGTATGGTTGTGTGTTAGCTTTCTGTCACTAAGACAAAATACCTGAGATAATCAGCTGAATAGAAGAAAAGGCTTATTTTGGCTCACATTTTCAGAAGTTTCAGTTCATGACTGCAGTGCCATTTTCCCAGGCCTGTGGTGGCATTCTGTCATGGAGGACTATGTGAAGGAGGAGATCTGTCCATCTCCCAGTGTTCAGGAAACAAAGGTAGATAAGTGGATGGGGTCAAAGATGCAGTGTCCCTTTCTGAGTTCAATCCTAGTAATCTAATGTCCTCTAGGCCCCTCTCAACAGCAGTCCAGGCTGAGCAGCCTGTCCCATTCCAGGACATTTCAGATCAGAATAATAGCAGGTGAAAATACAAAAACCTACACCTATTTAATTTATATAGTTGGATGAGTTTCAATATAAGTCCACGAAGCCATCACCACCATAGAGGTCGTACATTTGCCTATTATCTCCAGAAGTTCCTTTTTCACTCTCTTTGTTTTTTCAATTTTAAAATTACAGCATTTTTTCTTTAGCAGTAAGACTACTAAACATAAGAGTACTCCATTTACTAAAGCCCAACATCATAGCAAATGCTAACTATACCATACAATGTTAACTATGGCTTATAGCCAGTCTCTGAATGTGTTATTGATGCACTTTCTTACCTTTGCGAGAACTTTCAAAATAATTGAAAAATAAAGGGCATTGGTTTACTTGTCTTGCTTAAGGGAAATGTTATGCCATTTGACTGAAACTTTCCCACTTTCTCTTCCCCTACCCCAGTTTCTGATAATCAGTATTCCATTCTGATTTGGGGAGCTTAGCTATTTTGGATAATTCATAAATGTGAGATCATTCAGTGCTTGGATTGTGTATATGTTTGTCTCTATATCTTGGTTATTATGAATGATACTGCAAAGAACATAGAATGCAAACATGTCTTTGATATCCTGAGAGCAACTTCTTTGAGTATTATTTGATTTGCAGGATTTCTAGGTTAAATGTAATTATACCTTAAAGCAAACTCCATAATACTTTCTATCATGGTTACACCAGTTTACATCCCCACCTGCAGTAGACAAATGTTCCCTTTTGTTCACTGATACTTGCTGTCCTTTCTTTTGCTTTCTTATTTCTTTTTGGTTAAAAATCATGGCAGCAGATATCTCATTGTATTGCTCTGCATTTGCTTGATGCTTAGTGATGTTTAGTATCTTCTCACAGACATGTTAGCCATTCATGTGTCTTTTTTGGTAAAATAACCTGAGATAATCAGAGTTTTTTTCTTTTGAATATAGAGTTGTAGGACTTTCTTACATTTTGAATATGGATTATTTATCAAATATTTGGTGCAAATATATTCTTCCATTCCATGGGTTACCTTTTCATTTTGTTTGTTTCCTTTGCTATGAAGATTCTTTTAATTTGTCTACTTTGCTTTTGTTGATTTTGCTTTTAGTTTCACAACCAAGAAATTATTGCCAATTTTATATCTAGAAGACTATCTAGAAGACTTATCTAGAAGACTTTCCCAGTGTTATCTTCTAGAGTTTTATTGTTTCAGACTTATCTTCACTGTCAGTTCATTTTGAGGTGATTTTTGTGAATAGTGTGAGATAGAGTTCTGTTTCAATCCTGTAAGTATGAACATCCAGCTTTCCCAACAATATTTATGGAAAAGGCTAACTTTTCTCCACTGACATTCTTGGCAGCCTTATAAAACATCAGTTGGGTAGATGTTTTCTGTTTGTTAAATTGGTCTGTGTGCTCATTTTGTGTCTTTTTAAAATTGCTCTGTGATATATAATGAAATCAGCTTTTAGTACATTATGTAACCAGGACATAGTGTGTTATCCAACTTGTTCTTTTTTCTCAAATGCCTTTTTGGGTTATTTGGGGTCTTTCGCAGTTATAAGTAAATTTAAGAATTATTTTTTATATTTCTGTGAAAACAAATCATTGAGATTTTTACAGAGATTGCAGAGAATTTATGGATTGATTTGGGTAGTAAAAATAATGTCTAATTAATATTAGGCATTGCAGTTCAAGAACCTGGAGTGTCCTTCAATTTAAGTGTATTGCTTTAAAGTGTTTTATTGTTTTAAGCATACAAGTATGTCATACCTTAGTTAAATTTATCTAGGTATTTTGTTCTTTTTGCTATTATAAATTTAATTGATCCCTTAACAATTATAATTCAGCACAAAGATAAAACAATCCAAATCTTTGGTCTTAATTACCCGTGGGCTTAATTATGAAGGGAAGGTTTGTAGAATATAGAAATAATTGAGAATTTAGAATCATAATTCTGAGTCCAAACCTTTGTCATAATACTTGCTAATTTTACCTTGCCCAAATTAGTCTCTAAATCTTACCTCATCATTAAACAATGCTACAACTCAGCACTAAATGAAGTTATTAACAACACTGGATAGACTTGTTGGGGTGAAATTGAGATAAAATGTATCAACCAACCATCATCCTGGCAGCAGAGAGATGTTTTAAAGTAGAAATCACACAAATTTCTACCCCAGGACAATATCTCAAGAGTTCCATTAAGTTAATTATAGTTTAAGTTGATGAATAATAGGGATTACATGCATATTTTTCATTACCTGCTTATTATTTGTCATGTTCTTTGTTTAATGCTTAATTTATATTGTCTTTAAACATGGCAGTACAGACTGTCATGACTGTTATATTATGATAGTCTGGAAATTTAGGATCATTTTCCCCGGTTTTCAGATGAAGACACTGAATTAAAAGGATGTAAAGCCACTAAGTGATAGAACCTGCTATTATGTGCAAATATTGGCCAATCTTGGGGTTTTTTTTTTATCTTAATACAGTATGCAAGGATGTTTGACTTGCTGTAAGAATAGGCATAAAATTTTTATATATAGCATGTACTTAATTAGATATTCAGTGCAAGAGAAAAGCATTTCACAACCATGAAACTGAGAACAGCGAAGAGTATAAACTTCAACTAGACGAGGAGGCTAGAAAACTAAGTAAGAAAGGTAAAATAGCTGTGCTGGGGTCAGGAGTGTTGAGATTTAGTAATGATTCAGTGCCACACTTCACATAGGATGTGCGTGAAGACAGTGTATTCCCATTTCTGTTTCTGAGACACAACAGCTGATGATTACAGTTCGAAAGAGGAGAGCTTTAATTTAGCTCAGTTTCAAAGACTTAGTACATGATCAGGAGGTTCCAGGACAAGGATAAAAACTGCTTAGTTCATAATAACAAGGAAGCAGAACAGGGGAGAAATACCAGAAAAGGAGGAGCAAGAGACCTGACATAGGCCCCAAAGTCACACCTCCATGACACACTCAAATAAACATGAAAGTATGCAGCAATCTGTTGCGCAAATCTTGGAGCCAATCAAATTGACACAGCACCCTAACCACTGTACCCTAACCACTGTACCCTAACCACCACATCTCAACTACTGTATCTCAACCTCTGTATCCTAACCACTGTGCCCTAACCACTGTACCCTAACCACTATACCCTAACCACCATACCACTCCATCCTAACCACTGTATCCTGACCATGGCATCCTAACCACTTCATCCTAACCACTCCATCTAACTCCTGGTCAACTTTATACAGAAACACATTCTTAAATCATATCCCCCCAAAATAATAGCAAATTTATGATACAACCATTCTATATAAAATAATAAATGCAACAATTCTTCCTCCAATGTCTAGACAGTTCCAGCATTGATAAAAAGCCCAGGTCACAGTCTCTTCTGAGATTCAATAGGAGCTCTTAATTGTTAACATCTGCAAAAATCAAAAGCAATGTACATAATCCCAAGGTACAATGACACAGATAAATATACCCATTATAAAAGAGAGAAATCAAGGGATGCAAAAGAAAGATCTAAACCCAACAGGACAAGTAGTGAGTCCTAAAGTTACATATCTGGTATCCACAGACTTGGTGATAAAGTATGAGTTCCAAAAGTCTTGTGTGGTCTCATCCCTATGGCTTTGCTAGTTGCAGTCCACATAGTCTCTCTCAGGATGTCTCTACTCAGAGCTTGCAGCTTTTCTTGGCAGATGTTCCACATCCCTTGCATTTTCCAGCTTCCTGGGTCTCAGCTGTACCTTTGGCTTCATTCATACAGCTTTACTCCATGCTCTTTCACAGGCTCCCATTACTTCCTTTGAGATTCAGATGGAAGCCTCAATGATCCACAAACTCTTGCATTCTGCATGCTAGTAAAACCCAGTAAAAAGCCAGCATTTCATGGATGACCCCAACATCTACCACCATCAAAGAAGCCAAGCCCCCTTGAACTATGACTACTACAGATACTATGACTACTACTTTGAGTGCCTAGATGGCTAAGCACAGCAAAATGAATCCTGGGAAACCAAATCTGCCTGTTTAAGGAGGATTTCCTTAAACAGGCATCAAAGGGATGGTTTGCTCAAATAAGAGGTTTATGTTTTTGAACTCTTGAGCCTGGTATGGGTGGGGTATTGCTATTTGAGTTGCATTCAAGGTATTTTTCTTCTCATATCTATATAAAATACGTTTCTTTTTAATGACACTGATCTCTTTAGTAGCTACATTTCCTTTGACCCAAACTTTACACATGGTTCCTTCTGGAACAAAATTTAACTTTTCCCAAATTTTCTGCTCTGTTTTTTGTCCTTAACTCTCACCAGAAGTCTGACTAAAAGCATTCAGTATTTCCCATGACATCGGAAAAATGTAGACAAATTTTCTGCCACACATGGCCTCTAGTCTAAAAGCCAGTAGAGCCCCTGTTCCCAACTGAAACCCCCTGAGGCTGCCCTTTCTTGTCCACATTCCTATCAGAATACTGGTCTTTTGAATTCTGACCAAAATCATCCACTAGGCTCTGCTTACTGCATTCTAAATGAGGAAGCAGACACAGACCCCAAGGTCATGTCTCCGTGATCTCCCAGCATGCCCAGTGTGTGCTCCACTGTCTTTTGGCAGATCCCACACCATTCAAATTGTTACTGCATCCTGACCACCATACAGTTTCTAATCGGTAAGCTTTAACTTAATCCAAATAAGGAACAAAAGAAAATGAAATTAAAATGCATAATGCTCTTGGTTTTATGGAATTTATTTCTCTGTGTTTGAAGTACGGAGTTGTACTTGAATTCTTGAATTCTTACTATAGCCATTTTGTTTTTGAAAGATAAGGAAGTTATCTGAGTACGTCAGGCCTTTACCGCCAGCACTCTGGGAGGGAAGGTGGGAAGACTAAAAGTTAGAGGCCAGGCTGCCAATTTAGCAATATAGTGAGAGCCTGTCTAATAAAAAATGACTGGGGATGTACCTCCCTGGAAAGGCCCTAAATTAGGTTTGCAGTAACAAATGAAAAAGAAAGATACTAAATTTACATTAGAATACAGAAAAATGTTCCACTGAAGTGAGAGTAAAGACAAAAGTGAGAGTAAAGACCAAAAACACCTGAATTTGATTATTTATAGGAATTCAGATTTTATGATGTGTTAAGTATATTGTGTTGAGGCCAGAGATTTAGCTCAGCAGCATAAGGCACTTGCCTTGCAAGTGCACGGTTTTGAGTTTAATACCCAGTAGGAAAAAATATATATGTGTGTGTGTGTGTGTGTGTGTGTGTATTGTGTTGTGTTGTGCTGGGAATGGCGGTACACACCTGTAATCCCAGAACTCAAGAGGCTGAGGCAGGAGGATTGCTGTAAGTTCAAATCCAACCTGGGCTACATAGTGAGTCCAAATTCTTGACTGAACTACACAGCAAGATTCTGTCTCAAAAAAAAATTAAATATAGTGTGCCATTTTATTTTCATAAAAACTTATGAAGTCATTATTACACTCATTTTGTAAATGAAGAAGTGAGGTACAGAAAGATTAAATATTATGTCTAAAATTGCATGGCTAACAAAGTGTCTTAGAAGTAAAATAGAACATTTATGTTCTAGAATCTATGCTTCCAACCAATACGCAATAGTCTCACTCATCTCAAATGTCTCAAAACAAATCCTATTCTGTATAACAGCCCATAAAATCGGGCTCCTTCCTGGTGATTTAATTCTGTTCACCACATACTCATGACTACACCCCATGGAGGAAGGGCTGAGTCTGTGCACAATGCTGAGGTGCCTTCAAGATCGCAGGGAAAACAAATATTTGACTTGTTCTCTGTGGCTCCTCCTTCTCTCCATTGGAATGTGTGTGTCACTGTGTGTGTGCGTTAAGGAAGATGCTTAGCTTCAGTTGACCTATGCTAAAGAGAAGTTGCTGGTCACAAGTATTCCAGAAACCAAAGATTTTTGGCAAGAAGTAGAGTGGACTGCACCCAAATAGAATCTGTAATGTGTGTCCGTTCTCCAGGTTAAATACAAATGTGTTGAGACATGTATATGACAAAAGAAAAAGAAAAAGAAGAGTCCCCTCAGGGTTGCTTCTGTGAGAAAATCTGATTAGCACATGAATATTTATGCTGCCTGTAGAAGACTATATTGCATTTAATCTTCATTTGCTTATTTGCAGTTCTTTATTATATTTAACTCATCTGGATGTCATCAATTATCAGATGGATTCATTTCATCCAGTAATTGATTGTAGTGTTTCTTTGTAACTGATTGATGACATTAGAAGCTAATATGGAAATAAGCCCAGAGATCATAAGGATTTGAATAGTATTAGTTTACTCCATTAAGAGATATTTATGTGCCCTCACAAAATTACTCACAGCTACTGGGGAGGCTGAGCAGAAAGAGTCCAGGTTGTAGGCTAACCCAGGCAACTTCATGAGACTTGTCTCATAGTAAAACACAGAAAGGTCTGGGGCGTAGCTCAGTGGTGTAGTGACAGTATGAAGGGGAGATGGAGGGGTTGGGGGAGAGTTCGAGGGAGGCAGAGAGGGAGGAAAGAAGAAAGGAAAAAAGGAAGGGAGAGAGGAGGAGGAGAAGAAAAGAAGGAGGAAAAAAGAAGAGAAGAGAGAAAGGCTTTTTTATCTGTATTTAAACTCTTGGTCAACTCATCTTTTGTGTCATTGTCATATTTATATGCAAATTCATCCAATGTGAAGTCTTGCCTCTGTTTCTTATCTTGAGAAACATCACATGGTTGATTTCAAGTCAAGGCCAAAGCTTACATTTTAGATGTGAGAGAGCAGGAAACTGGGTGTGGGGGTGTAGCTCAGCAGCGTAAGTACCTGCCTGGCAAGTGTAAGGTCCTGAGTTCAATTACCAGTAAATAAACAAACCAAAGAACAAGAAGCTGTGCTTTTCTCATTTAATTTTTACTTGTTATAAAATTCCTAACATTTGTCAATTTATGAAAGATAATACGGAAAGTATGTCCCTAACAGTTTCCCCATAGTTTCCCCATGGTAATAATGGGATTTAATCCTCTGGTTATGCTGCTTAAGTGAAAGGAACTCTGAATGCTCACCTGATTTAATTGACAGTAGGAAACCTTAGTTTGTTCATTTGTGAATAATCAGTGCCTGGAAAAATCTGAGGCATATAGTGAACACTGTGCTATAACTTATTGAGTGAATTACATGTGACAGAAGGATTAGGTCCCTTTTGTTCATTTTTAAGGAAACACAGCAAAGGTAACAGATGTAAACTCTGTAAATACATGTTTAGAAAGCATCCTCAAACTGATTGAAGATGATCAGAGCTTCCACAGGATGTTAAAGATGAGTGATTTTAAGAATAGGCTGCACTACCATCTCAGGTGGATCTCAGCACTGGTGATTGAAACAAATTAATTGTGAATTATGTGTAACTATTAAGTTTTCTGGTTTTATATGAAATCCAGGTAAAATCAATGAAGGACTCCTTCAAGCCTCAACCTCTGTGCCTAAAAATACATTTGCATCTGCAAACAAGCTCAGAGGAAGTAGGTCTAGATATCAATGACTAACTTATCTAGAGTTCAGCCTTTCCTGCCTTGCTATATTTGGCTCTTGAATGTGACAGTGATCCATGTGTTAAAGGCTTGGGCTGCAGCTTAGCACTATGACAAGGTGGTGGACTCATGGTGAGGTCTGCTGTAGAGAGAGAGAATGTGGGGCTCCAGTCTGTTCCTCTTGCACTCTTTTACTTTCTGGCTGGGCTGGCGAGAGGTGAGTGGCTCCTCGCTGTGCCCTCCTATCTGGATGTGCTCACATGCCACAAACCCGGAGCAGTGTAGCCAACCGACTACAGACTGAAACCACCAAGTCTGTGCACCAAACTCATCAGCAAATTCTTCCCATTATGAAGTTAGCCTATATTCCAAATCCGATGATATGTTCTTACCTTCTCACTGCTAATATCTTTGTCCGAGCAGCCATCCTGTCTCACTTAAAGCAGAGGAGTAGTCTCTTAATCAGTTTTCTGCTCCCACCATTCACTCAAACCACCCTACCCAATCTGCCACTCACTATGTTCTCCATGGGATTATCCTTAGATCATTCCAGTCTGGTGACCGAACTCCACAATGGCTCCCCTTCTTACTTGTAATAGCATAGAAAAGGTCGTCCTCTGGCCTGCCTGGTTATGACCTGATCCACCGTTATCTAGGACCCCGTCATCTTTTCTCCTCCACTTGCTTGCTGCATGCTGGCCACCCTACCTGGTTCATCAGCAAACTCACTACATCTTCACCTCAGGGGCCTTATACTTGCTTTTGTTTTTGTGTGCGTGGTAACATCTGGCCCTGACAGAGCTGCATGACTCCACCCTTCGCTCAGTTCATGTTTGTTTAGATATTCCCTTTACAGAGTTGTCTTTCCTGATCGCTGTGATCCCAACTTCTCCCTACTTGCACTCTTTCTCTGTCCTCTTACCTGACACTACATTTACCTGACACAGAAACATTTATGTTTTCTGTGCACTGTCATTACCACTTGAAGAAATAAGGGAATAGTCTGTATTCACATCTCTACCCCCTAACACAGTGTCTGGAACATAGTGGATATTCAGCAAGCGTGTCCTGAATGAATACATGCTGAAGGAATGAATATGTCATTTTATTAGTTTAACAAGTTATTCAGTTCTTTTTAAATTTTTACTAGTACATGTTTACAGAACATGTGTAAATTCCTTCTGTGGGTTTGGCTAAGAATATGATTGACAACTTCAAGTCTTCTTGAGGTGAAAAATATGATCATTCTCATCCAATTTATTTTCATCCAATTTATGTAGTGATCTAGGGTGTACAAAATTCAAAGAGCCTGATAGATTTTTGGAGGGAATGTAAGTTTGATATGGAAACTATGCATATCTGTGTAAAGTAATTAAATTACTAAACAGAGCTGCTCACGTAGCTGCTGTCAGAAATGGAGTGCATATTTCTAATATGATAAGATGGGAGAGTGCTTATAAAATGGTAATCATGATTTGTAAGATCAACTTAAAGACTATGGATCTTGTATGTGTCAGAAATCTAGACCTAAAGATAAAAAGTAAAAATTTTTGGAAAGTTCACAAAAACTATTAAAACTAATTTCTTGAAATGTCATAAATGCCTTAATATTATAGCCAACCATGGAAATCAAATTCAGTAAGTGCTACTATTCCCCCCACCACACACACACATCGGAAATATTACACATTCTAATAAAGAAAGAAGATATGGCACCATTTTTGCCCATGCTCTGAAATTTCATCCTTTTCTATTGTCTGCCAAGCAACTCATTTCCAGCTGGTAGGAAGCCAATGTTGATGACTTACATGTGTATAAAATCCCCTCCCCACTCCAACTTTCCACAACCATACCAGATTTTAATGCTTCTTCTGTTACTTATGATCATGATATGTACAGAACACGCCCTCACGTAACTTTGGAACAAAACCAGGAACATTTCTGTAGTTGTCTGACTTGTGTTTCTTCTTTGAAATTCTTATCAAGTCCAAAGTATATTTTGCCTCCAGATGAAAATATCAATATATCATAACTTAAAAGCTGAAATAATAAAATTAGTTCCTCCACACTTTTGTTTGTTTACTGGGTTGTTACAAAAGATCTATGTTTAAGTACAGAAAATTCTGTCTTATACAGTATTTGATCTAGTTTGTTTTTAAAGATATTAGTTGCATACTTATTGCATCCACTGAATTTGTCAACTCCATGATTCCTGTCTGATTGGGTTTTTTGATATCTATATGTTTGTTGAATCTCTCATTAAAATTCTGAATTGTGTTTTGATTTGTTGGATTGTCTAGCTATACACTCCATTTCTCACTGGGTATGTGGAGCAACTGAGCTAAGTCTGAGCTAAGCTAGGAGTCAGTGAACTCCTTGGGACTAGAGCAGGCCAGTCCAGCAGAGAGGAGCACCAAGGCCAGATGCCTGCTGGACTGGCCTGCTCTAGAATGAGACAAAAAAGGCCTTCATAGGAAAAAACTTCACTGGGAATGCCTGGAGAACACAGGGAAAGGAAAACCTTCCACAAGGAAGAAGTTCTTCTGCAGAGTTTTCTGAACACAGCTCTTCCAACTGTCATGACCACCCATTGCTTGTGACTCAGAAATAAAAAAGGAGGGAGATATGGGGACTGACCGAGCCAAGATTGACCTAGAGGTTGGCAAACTCCTTGGGACAAAGCAAAGCCATTCCAGTAGCTATCTGGCTTGGGTGCTCCTTTCCTGTTAACTACAGCACAGATAGCTCTGAGAATGTTTCACTTCAGTGTTCTCAGCAAAACACTGAGACTTTGCTCTTTTGACTCCATCTCACACTTCACCTTTTATTGTGTATAAATAAAGATGCAGAGTGGGCTGGGTTATCACTGCCTCTCCATCAGAGAGTCAAGGTCCCACCTAGTCCCAGCTTTCCTTTTAGCATGTCTCTAGATTTTTCTTAATCTCCCATCATCTCCTCTCAGGATTCTACTGGCTTATGGGTAGCAGCAACTGGGTTCCTCCAAGGTCATCACTTTGAATTCCTGTTCAAGCATTTCATGGATTTCTTTTTCTTTAAGGTCTATTACTGCAGTGTGACTATGTTTTTGGAAGTGTTATGTTTACCTTATTGTCATGTTTCATGTGTCCCCATCTATACATCTTGTCCATTATTTCTTTCAATTCAGTGGAATTCTTTGCATGGTGAAAGACACACCTGGGTTATGGTTGTCAGTTGCATAGGTGCCTCTGCTTCTGTTTGGGATGAGTGTGGTAGTGCAGCCTTCATGAAGTTTCTTCAGCTGTCACCAGTGATGCTGTTTGTAAGTGCCTCAGTGGGCTGTACTGCAGACGTTTGTGGCAGCAGTGATATGGCTTTGTTGTGATCAGAGGCTGCTGCTGGTGGGACCTCCCTAGCAATCTAGTCCTCAGGCCCTAGGGGTCCACACAAGGCAGTCGCCCTGGTACGGGAGCAGTTTCTCTCCTATGCTGGACTGTGAATGATTGGGAGTAGAAGCTGTTGTGAGATGTGGGTGCCAGTTTTATACCCTTTCTGAGTCTGTTCAGGGCTCCAGATTTGCAACCTTTTGTGTGGCAGAATTGACAGCACAGCCTCAGAGATGGGGAGATACAGGACCTTTTCTTCCAGCAAAGGTGTCTCCTAGCAGCTTGGGTCCTGGAGTTACCGAATCTGTGAGTGTATGCTATCAGAAGAGTTGGACAGAAGTACTGTGGGTGATGCAAGAACAGTACTTTGCATTCTTTTGTTGTAACACAAGGAGGGCAGCACGTCAAGGGCAGAAATTCCATGTTGACCAAAACAAAAGATAAGAGCATTCAGCTTTTTGTGAAACCTCTCAGTGACGTCCTTCAGCTCCTTCTTTGCTCTGCACATAATCATCAGCATTTCTGATGCTTGCTTTCCAGTATTCTCTCAGGCCACTCGAACTACTAAAACTTTTTGTCTTAATTTTTTTTCAATTTATGTTCAACATTTGTAGATTTCCTTTTGTCAGTTTTACCAATAACACTTATGAATGGTAGTGAAAAAATACTATTGGTGAGTTCTCTTTGACTTCCTAATAAAGACTGTGGTCTTATTATTGTTTTAAAATGCGTTCTTCCCTGATAATAAGTTGTGTGAGTTGCAGGCAAAGGGTAAAAAGATGAGATGTATTTTCCCAGCATTATATGTCCGGAAAACATCCTTATCCTTCAAGGTCCTGCTTGCCTCTCACATTTGCTGAGAAATCTTTTTCTGTATCTGTGTCTGTTTCTTTCCCAAACAACTTTTTATTATTCAGTTCTCCATGTTTTCTTACCAGTGTACTTGGTATATCTATCACTTCCTGAGGACAATGTGTTATTATTTTGTCTTTTTACTCTTCCATGAACCAGTTGAATGAAAGCCTAAATATTCATTTTCTAAATTTTATACTGTCAGTGTCTGAAAAATAGCAAGTACACAGTAATTTGTTCTGAAGTAGAATGGTGAAAAGGCCATCTGTAGGAACAAAGAGAAATGGGCTTTTTTTTTATAGGAATCGAAAGAAGACAAGGGGCATTTAGGTGGGAAGGTGTTAATAGGCATCTGTGGTCAAACTTCTCCTGCCATCTTGAACCTCACTGGATGAAGTCCTTGGGGCATCTAGTGTAAATTTTTGGATGGCTCCAGATGTCCAGGGACCTACAGTTGCTTGTCTTATCTCCTGCATGATACCCTGTGCTTGTCTGTTGCTGAGCCGAGTCCCTGCTGAGAACAATCCCTCCACTGGTAAACAGATTGGGTGCTGGGAAGATCGACTCTGCTTCAAGCCTTGCACACAATGTACTGTAACTACTTGTTTCCCTGTCTTTCTCCTTTTGAAACTAAGCATCCTAAAGGCCAAGAGTATATCTCAAAATCTTCATACCTCTTGGGAGTTAAAACAGTTTCGGAAACATTGTTTTAATATGGGATCTCTGTTGTAGTGATTTTCCATTACTTCATTTATTGAAAGTTTACAGCACATATTTATTAAGTAAAATCTAAAGTGTGTGAAATTTTATGAAACATCACATTCATAAAATATCACAATCCTGAACCTTATTCAGGGATTCAGAAAATAAACTGAAAAGTGGCAACTTTAAAGTTGAGGAAAGATAATCAAATAAAGTAAGATATCCTGAGTAGAGGAAGTGATGTACCAGTGCCAGTGGATGAGAGTTGAGTGGACATGGCAGGAACTTTGAATACTGGAGTTTTATCCAATACCATTCACCAGCTGGATTTCCCTGGAAGGTGCTAATATATGCAAAGAACCATGGTTTGGTCATCAAATATAATATTGCTACTTCAAAAAAACACATTAAAGTTATTTTATAAAGCACTCATATTAAAATATTTTCTTTTTAACCAAGTAAAACTGATGAGAATATTATGTAATCTTGTTGCCAAGAACTGAAAATATTACTTACAAAATTTTTAAGAGTGAGTCTTTATTTCACTAGCAACATTTCAAATTGCCAGCATGGCAGACAAAGTGCCGTGGAAAGATGTCACTTGAATATAAACCAGTAGAATTTTAACTGAAACTTGTACTGTGGTCATGATGTTTAGGGAGGACATGTAAATTAAAACATAGCATTCCTTTCTGAATTTAAATACCCCAGTGTTATTTTAGCAATATAAACTGTTTTACCCAGGCATCATTGTGCACACCTATAATCCCAGTACCCAGGAGGCTGAGGTAGCAGGAAAGCCATGAGATTGAGGCAACCTGGGCTAAACAGTGAGTTCAAGGGAGGTCTGGACTGTAGTACAGCTCTCTATAGAGTGTGCTGCATATAGCAAGACCTTTTCTCAAAAAAGCAATAAATAAATAATAAACTTTTCACAAAGGTATAGCAAGTGGACATAAAATAAGAGTCATAATAATTTGATTTTGCTATCTTACTATCTTCTTTCTTTTTCTGTCACAGACCAGTTGAATTGTCAGAAGCTGAATATCCACGAGTTGCATATCAAAGGAGGCAGCAATTTTGGGACCCTATAAGGCTCGCTCTTTTTACCTTGGCAATTGTAGCAATCATAGGAATTGCAATTGGTATTGTTACTCATTTTGTTGTTGAAGGTAAGTATCCACATCATATTTCTGTTGCTTAAATACTCCATTAATTAGCATCTTGAAATTCTGCTGCACAAAAAGGGACATTTGCATAATATTAACATTTTAATTACTAATGTTTTGTTGGTGTTGAATTATTGGTCATTCCTACAGTGAACTCTGTTACATATTTCCAGTCAGGAAAACTTGAAATATACATTGTTTAGCAGATGCATCTGAGAAAATATGTATTAAAAAGGAAGGAATGAAAAAATTTTGTTTAAGATAAAGATGAATTGCATCATGTGATGAGCTTAATTTGTTTTTCTCAGAGTGAACATATTAATGAATTTCCTCAAGAGACACTCAGGATATTTAAAAATTAACTGTTTCCAAATGAATTTTAGGAATGTTTTCTCTAGATCTGTAAGGTATGTTAATGGCACTTTGATCAGAATAGCATTAAACCTGTATAACAGTTTTAGAAGTATAATCATTTTTACAATGTTGGTTCTTCCTAACCAAAAGCAAGGGATATCGTTCCATTTTCTGACATCCTTTTCAATCCCCTTTTTAAAGAGTATTATAGTTTTCAGAGTATATATAGGTCATTTACATCCTTCATTAGGTTGATTCCTAAGTATTTCATTGTTTTAGATGCTATTGTGAAAAGTGTCATTTCCATAATCTCTCTCTCAGTGAGTTTGTTGTTTGTGTACAGAAATACTTCTGAGTTTTGGTATCCATCTGTACTGGTGAATTTGCTTATTAAGTCTAGTAGTGTTTTGATAGAGTTTTTGGGATCTTCTGTGTAGAGTATCATGTTGTCTGCAAATAGTCATAATTTAAATAGTAATAATCTTCCTTTTCTATCTTTTTTCCTTTTATTTTTCTCTCTTGTCTAATTGCTCTGACTAATATTTCCAGAACTATGTTGAATAGAAGTGGTGATACTGGAGATCCTTATCTTGCTCCTGATTTTAGAGTAAAAGCATTCAGTTTTTGTCCATTTAGTATAATGGACAAAGCCGTTGGCTTGTCATAGATGGTTTTTATGAGACTGAGGTAGATAGCATCTATTCCAAGTTTCTATAGGGTTTTTAATCATGAACAAGTGTTGGACTTTATCAAAAGCTTTTTCTGCATCTTTTGAGATGATCGTATGATCTTTCTCTTTGGTTCTGTTGATGTGATATATTACATTTATTGATCTGTGTATGTTAAATCATCCCTGAATTCCTGGGATAAATCTCACTTGGCCATGATGTATAATCTTTTTGATGGTTTACTGCATTCTATATGCCATATTTTATGGAGAATTTTTGCACCAATGTTCATTAGGGAGATTGGCCTATAGTTCTCCTTTTTGATTGGGTCTTTCTCTGGTTTGGCTATCAGAGTAATACTTGCCTCCATGAATGAGTTAGGAAGAATTACTTCCCTGTCAATTTCATTGAAAAGTTTGAGGAACATTGGTGTTAAATCTTCTCTAAATTTCTTATAGAATTCAGCCATAAATCCATCAGGACCTGGGCTTTTCTTCATTGGTAAGTTTTTAATCACATTTTCAATTTCAGTACCTGATACTGGGTTATTCAAAATTATAATATCTTCCTGATTCAACTTTGATAATTCATATGGTTCTAGAAATCTGTCATTTTGCTCTGTGTTTTTCACCTTATGTGAGTAAAAACTTTGAAAGTAGGTATTCATAATCTTCTGAGTTTCCATGGGATCTGTAGTAATTTCACCCTTTCATTCCTTATTGTATGAATTCGAATTTTTTCTTTTTCTTCATAAAGTTGGCTAGAAGTTTATCAATTTTGTTTATTCTCTCAACCAGCTCTTTGAGTCATTAATTCTTTGCATTGTTTTCTTAGTCTCAATTACATTAATTTCTGCTCTTATCTTTATAGTTTCCTCTACTCTATGTGCTTTGGGCTTAATTTTCTCTTCTTTTCCTAGAAGCTTGAGGTGTAGTAGATTGTTTATTTGTGCTCATTCTGTTTTCTGATGTGACAATTCATTTTATATATTTCCTTCTTAGGATGTAACAATTCATTACTATATATTTCCCTCTTAGAACCACTTTCATATCATCCCACAGGTTTCAGTATGTTGTATCTGCATTTTCATTGAATTGTAGGTATTGTTTAATTTCTTCTTTAATTTCATCTGTAACCCCTTGGATATTCAAGAGGTTGTTATTTAATTTACATGTTTTTATATAGGTTATGCAGTTTCTTTTGCCATTAATTTCCAATTTTAGTGTACTATCATCTGATAATATTCATGGGAAAATTTTAGTCCCTTTGCATTTACTTAATCTGTGGTATATTTTAGAGAATTTCCCATGTACACCTGAGAAGTACATATATTCTGATGTGGTTGGGTGGAACATTCTGTACACATATACTGAGTACATTTGTTCAGAGGTTTGATTCAGTTCTGATATTTCTTTGCCAATTTTTTGTCTAGTTGATCTATCTCTTTGTATCAAGGGGTATTAAGGTCCCTGATTGCAATTGTGTTATTGTGTATTTGGTTTTTCATGTCTATAGTATTTGTCTTATATAGTTGAGTGCTCCTGTATTTGGTACATATATATTTATGTACAAGTATGTAGTGACCTTCTTTATCTCTTTTAATCTTTTTTGGTTTGATGTTCAGATTTTCTGCAAACAGAATAGTTAGCCCTGCTTTTTTCTGGTTTCCTGTTGCATGGAGTATTGTTTTCTATCCTTTGACTTCTAGTCTATGAGGTTTTTTTTTTAAGTCAGATGTGTTTCCTGTATTCAGAATTTTGTTGAATCCTGTTTCTTGATCCATTCTGTCAACCTATTTCTTTTAATTGGTGAATTGAGATCATTTACATTGATGGATCTAACTGATATGTACTGGCTTAACTTTGTCATATTATTTTCCAGTTGTTCATTTTTTGCTTTTCCCCCTTGTTTAATTCCTTGCCCTGTCTGTTGGTTTCTCTCTGTTGTTGTTCTGGAAATTGTGATCATTTTTATCTTTATGTAGTATGACTTTCAGTACTCTTTCTAGGATTGGTTTGGTGGACATGAATTTCTTAAGTTGTTGTTTGTCTTGGAAGTATCTTATTTCTCCATTAATTTTGAAAGAAATTTTGTATGGTCAATTTGGGTTGAAAGTTGTTTTCTTTCAGGGTTTCAAACACTTCACTTCAAGTTTGTTTTGACTTGAGCATTTGTGCTGAGAAGTCTGCTGTGATTCTCATAGGCTTTCCTTGACAGATGAGTTGTGTCTTTTCTCTAACAGCTTTTAGTATTTTATTTCTATGCTGAATTTCTGGGACCTTAATTATTATATGTATGGGTGTAGATTTATTTTGATTATGACTATTTGACATTCTATATAACTCACTGATCTGTGTATCTGATTATTTTCCCATGTTTGGGAAATTTTCTGCTATTACTTCTGTGAATAGTTTTCTGATATCATTTGCATTGACTCCTGCATCTTCATTGCTGAGTATTAATCTTATATTGTTTATCTTTGCATCATCTTGAACCTGTTGAATTGTTATTTCATGCTGCCTTGTTATTTTTAAAAGTTCTTTCCTCTCATGATCACTAGCTGTGATTCTGTCCTTAAGGTCCAAAATTCTATCCTCAGCTTCATTTAAATGGTTTCACCAGCTTTCAATATAACTTTTTTATTTCCTGGCTATCTCTTTCAATTTGTTTCATGCATTCTAATTTTTTTCTATATTGTCATTTAAGGTTTCTATCATCTTCCCATGCTCCTGTACATTTTTATCTATGTCTTCTCTAACTATGCTAAGCAACTCCATCATTGTCATTTTTTTCTTTATATGAGAGATTATTTCTGATCTGACTTCCTCTATAGCCTCATGGACTTCACTTTCTATCTTTTCAGAAATTTCAGCTGTATGACTTCTAATGTCCTCTATTTCAGTGTCTTCTGTACTTGTTCCTGATGGACTGGACATTTGAGATTGTATTTTGCTTTTACATTTTGTCATTTTTATCTCTTGGGTTAATATTTTGGTCTTTTCAGTCTCACTAGTCTCAATTGTCTGTCATATGTGTCTTAGCATCCCACTGTGTGGTTGATGTTTGTTCAATTGCTGGGTCCCACATTGAAGGGGAGGGGTCAGTCACCTGAATTCCTCCTGCATGGCCTGTTGGGTGAGTCCTATATTCCTCCTAGGCTTAGTCTAGGAGTATTGATGTAAGTCAACCCCTAGTTCCTATTGTTACTATGGCTTCAGGCTGTTCCAGGCCACCAGATTTACCTGGTCATAGTGTACACCTCAGCTGGCATCCCACTGTGTCACTGGTGTCTTGTTGGCCCTTTTGATTACCTCCAGGTTGAGTGGGTATTATCAGCACACTCCTCAACCTGCCTGATGTTCTTTCTATAGAAGACAGACTCCACATTCTTGCCAGACTCACCAAGGTCCCTCACCTGGGGGGAGTTCACAGTTCACAGCTGCTTCTATTTACCCACTGAGGTCCTCTATTTGAGGGAGAATCCCACCATACTGTTGCAAGCCTGCTGAGGTCCTCTGTGTGGATGAGGAGTTACTGAGGCTTCTACCAACCTACCAAGGTTCTACAGGTGGTGGAAGGGTTGCTAGTTGTCCATGGGGTTGCTGTGGTCTTTTGGGTGGCAGGGGAAGGGTGAGCAGTGTTCATAGTGTACATAGATAATCCTGCTGATCCCTAGGTCCACAAAGCAAGGAGAGGGGTAAGGCTGATGTTCCGCTGACCCCTAATTCTGTGGAGCGAGGTGAATAATATAATTCTTATATCATATATAACTTAATTTTAGAGCTTCCAAGAGCATCTAAATAAGTATTAAAATCACTTTTACTTTTCCATCATTCTAATAGCTGTTTTTACACAACTGAGAATGATTAAGAAGAATATTGACATGTATATGTGATAATGAATAAAATGCCTCTGTCAGTCTGAACAATCTTAATTTTAGTCTTTTTGTAACAGAACTGAAATTATAAAATCTTGTCAAATATTCAGATGTACATTGAAAAGTAACTTGAGTCCATAGGTTTAATAATGCATATAATGCATTTAAATCCTGGAAAGGTGGAGCTTAGTGTCTGTAAGTGAATATTGATTGATTTATCTACTCATCCACCAAAAGCATTAAGCAGTAATCTGAAAAATAGAAATAATCAAAAACAACAAAAGGAACATAAACTATAGGAGTGAAATGTTATCTCTGATACATCATTAGCTTCTTATTTTAAGTGAAGAAAGTATTTTTTAAGACAAAAGAAAAAAAGAAAGTGCTTATGATCAATGTTGTAAATGGAAAAAATATGTTAAAACATTATGGTGATAATTTATTTCAGCCAGGAAAATTATTTTTAGCAGGAGAAAAACCAAATTAATAACATCAATTATTTCCACATAGTAGGGTTATAGATTAAGTTTATTCTCTTATAAATACTTTTCTATTTATTTCTGCATTTCTGATGTAGTACTTAGGGTCTTGAAAATGTTTTAAAATGAAAATATAATTAAAAGTAGAATATTCATCACAAGGCCTGATATATGCTATATTCAAATACATATGAAAGGTTATAGTAATTATTTCTTAATTTGTTATTTTTTAAAAGCTCAAGCTGTGATTCTCTTTTACTAATATTACATGAAATGTTGCCTCTTTCCCCACTAAAAATTGATGCAACACTTCCTACCAAAGACTGAAATTCCATTGAAGTAAAATCTAGAAATCTTTATGATCCTGTGACATGTGCAATAGGGGGCACCTCCAAGGGTTGTTGAAGTACCTGTGTGCACCTGGACATTCAGGGACTTTCTCGCTAAGAGGCGAAGTCAAGGATAGGATTAAGAATGAAGAAGTTTAGGGAAAGATCATTTCAGGTGAAAGTGATAACAGAACCAAAATCTTAAAGGAAGAAGCAGCATAGCAAATGTTGATAAATACAGTTTGCAGCAGTTTCAACATTAACTATAAGGGAAACACAGAAAATACACCTCAAAGGTAGAATGGCTATGAGAAAAGAAAAAATTTGGTGGTTCATAGGTAAAAGCACACGTGTGGTAGTTTTCACACAGACAATGGAAAAATGATAATGCTTCCATTGGGAAGTTGATGCTATCAAATTTGCATTAGAGGGCACTGTGGTGGATGGTAGGAGGAAATCGGATCGCAAGAAAATATGCTTGTTAGAAAGCTGTTGTTTTACAAGCAGTGAGGACATGAACTGGATCCCTAGTGATATTTGTGAAAAGGATGAAATTTTTAAAAGCGGGGAGGTTTTTCTTTTAAATATCATTTTGTTTTAGATAAACAAAGTTGGTTAGTTAATAAGGACCTGAATTGTAGATATACTCTGTGAACTTTGGAAAAGATTTGGAATGATCAAATGGGTTGCACCGACAAGATTTAAAGACTAAAAACTTCACTGGGCCTTAGAAATGAGGATGGAATCAAAGTTTGGGTGCACATGTGGATGGTCAGAAAGACTCTAGTGCAGGGAGCAGAGCAGTTTGAGTAGCAGAAGTAAAGGATTGGAAATATTATGGACATTGGAAGGATAAGAACATAAGCCTTGGAAACTAAGATTAAGGGTAAAAATAAAACTACATTGTTAAATAAATGTCTAGACAGGAAAGAAAAAACTAAATTTCTTCATAAAACCGAAGCTGGAGTTTCTAAGAACATGACCAAGACTGAGATTGTTCTTGGGGACAAAATAAGGACTAAAACAAAGAAATAAACCAAAAAAGGGACACAGTAGGTATTCTAACTGTTGTCCTTAGAAATGGACACTTTGTTTTAGTGATAGGTTCACTGCTGTGCAGTAAAAGTGAATATGGAAAAAACAAAGTGGAAACACCGGATAAAGACATCTATTTAAGTAAACAGTAGAAGTATAGAAAAAACTCAAAAACTTTTTCATTACGGCATCATATTACAGTGTATATATGTGATATAACTATGTTAATTATTTTAGGAAATAAATCATTTTTGTATGTTGCTTACCAATTGCTTTCATTATTCACTTCCTTTGTATACTGCATGTCCAACTTTTGAAAACATTTATATACACATATATAATCTAGGAAAATGTTTATATATTTTTAAATGAAAAATTTAAAATATTTTAGAAAAATAAATGAAAAATTTAAAATATTTTAGAAAAATGTTTATATTTTAAATATTATCATATTTAATAAATATTCTTTGGAGCCTGAATTTTTTTGACTGACTGAAATGATGAAATTACAAAATATTTTTAAAGAGTACAATAGTTTTTGTAGTAAGTACCCTGTCCAGCACTCTTGGGAACAAATAACTGATCATATTTAATTATGGATCTTTCATTTACCTTTCAGATGATAAATCATTCTATTACCTTGCCTCTTTTAAAGTCACAAACATCAAATACAAAGAAAATTATGGATTGAAATCCTCAAGAGAATTTACAGAAAAAAGTTATCAGATTGAAAAAATGGTAAGCTCGCTAGAAAATGTAAGCCTTTCTCAATGTACTTTTCTGCAGCACTTTGTACATGGACATTTTAGGCAGTAGTGTCCACCGCTGGACTCTAGGTCCACTTCACAAAAGTAGACCTAGCTAGGACAGTAATGCCCCATGTGTGGGATCCACTACTTCACAAATCCTGATTTTTTTTCTTATGTATGTTGAGTTATGTCATCAAATACCTAACAAGTGCATGGAAGGTAAATTTCCTATATTATGTCATATTGAAAATTCCTTTATTCTGTGTTTCACTCAACTGATAGTTTGGATGGAAAAACTTTAAATTGAGAATCATTTTCCTCAGAAATTTAAGGCATTCATTTTTGTTACGTTGCTAAGTGTGACCGACGAGGAAATTTCTTCTTCCAAGGTGGCTAAGTTTCTCAAATCTTTAGTACTTCTCTTTTCAATTTTTGAAATTTCACAGTGATGTTCCGTGGTATTTAACTTTTCTTTGGTTAATTTATAAGATTAATTATGAGTACCCAAGGCCCTGCCACCTAATTTAAGGTGTGTTTTTTCCTCTCTCTTTCTCAGAGGTTAAAAACTATTTTGAATTTCATTTAATCATTCAGTGTAGTTTTATCATCCATATATGTTTCCCTATGTTGCACAATTTTGCTTCTTTTCAATTTTATGTAAGTGGGATCATATTATGTCTTTCTGTGGCTTTCTCATGACTGCTGGAGTGTGCCATGCCCCTGCCCTGCTGGAATACTCAGCTACAGGATCATAAACTCTCAGCTCCACTAATGAATTAAAGAGGTAGGGTTTGAAATAAAGGAAGATGGTTTATTTGGAAATTGGCAGGAAAAAGAGAAGGCAGACAGGTGCTCTGGGAGAGCAGGGGGCACTGGAAAAGTGCACACAGTCATGCCCTTGTCCCTGGCTCCTTCTACTTAGGACTAGTGCATTTCCCGCCCCCCACGTGGGCACTATCTGATTGGCCCTCTGGGTATCTTTGATTCTAACCTGGGCATTTTTGCCTACGTTATTTCTGGTCTTTTGATTCCTTTCTGCCTTCTTGTGATGGGTAAGAATGGTGAGGGGAGCCTCACTGAAGGGCAGCTTAGTGTTAGAAACTAAGTCAGGGGTGTGTCTGGTGCAGCGGTATGGTGAGGCTCAAGTGAACATACATGTAAGTCTACATATGCAAGTGTGTGTGTGTGCACACACATGCGTGTGTCTTTTATATACTAAGAGTCCATGGGCAGGTGCCCTTGTCTTCTCTGAATTTTATCTGGTGAGGAAGGCTGGTTAGCCTGGTCTTTCTTGTTCCTGGAGACATCCCTGTTTTGCATGTCAATTCTTCATGCTAAATTCTTCCATGAACTGAGGCACCATTCACCTTCCCCAGGTCTGACTTCTCTCTTTCTTTACCTTTGTTCTTCAAATTACTGGAGTCTAACTGCAGAGGCAAAAACAATGCCTTTAGTAAGATTTCCTATTAATTTCTTTAACAAAGCTTAAAGAGATTCTATTGTATCCTTTTTCCTGCCTATGATTCCCTGTCCCTACAATTTCTTCTTTTCACTCTGCATTATGGTTTAAGGATCTTTCCGTTTTATTACATGAAACTAGAGTTCAGTCACTTTCATCTCTGTATAGACTACTGCGATAGAGACACACCACTTTCTTAACTCATTTCGTGGTTGGAGAACATCTGTCTGCATTTTTTATGGCTAAGGAACAATCTTACCTGTTTCCTAGCTCACCTGCTAGAGCCTCCCAGGTGGTAAAGCCAGCATGGCTTCACTGAGACATGAGCCATGCTCTGACTCAAGCGGGTTTTGACAAGCTGTTTTCCAAACTGTTTATAAATATTTATAACACTATTAGAAGAGTACAACAGAGTTCATGGTAGCCTAAGTCCTTCTAAAAATGTATTGGTTTGACTTTTCTGTATTATCATGTGAGGAGTATACCTTACAGAATCTCATAAATTTGATTTGCATGTCACTGATTATTAATGTGCTCAACAATGGTAATCATTTGTAGTTTTTCTTCTATAAATTCTTACAGTTTTTTGGCCATTTCATATTTCATTTTTCACTTTATTAGAAACATTTTCCTAGAAATGAATCCTCTATCCATTACATGTACTTAATATGTTGATTTGTCATTTGTGAATTACCTTTCCATTTTATAGTAAATTTGGTTGAATTTTAAATCAGTTAGAAGTATCCTTCTTAGCCAGGCATGGTAGCTCATCGCTGTAATACCGGCACTCTGGAGGCTGAGGCAGGAGGATCATTTTGAACTTCAGACCAATCTGAGCTCAAGGTCAGCCTGAGCTACATAGCAAGACCCTGTCTCAAAAAGATGAAAAAAAAAAAGTGTCATTCTTTTCTTATCATTGTGTTTTGTATTTCTATAATAAATGCTTTCTCATCTTTCAGAAAATTCCCGGTTTTGCTTTTTGTACACATAACACTTACATGGAGTTGATATTTGTATGTGTTTTCAATTTAGAGATTCAAATTCATTTCAACTTCTATATATAAAGCAGGGTTTGTGTTTTGTTTTGTTTTGTTTTGTTTTGTTTTGTTTTGTTTTTAGCACTGCCTTTGGTAGTTAGTCATTCCCAGCTGATCCAAAATGCCATCTCCTTATGTGAATGGAGATGTTGCCAGACTCTCCTGTTCTTGGCCAACTTTTGTGTTTTTATATCTCAATACCAGCCACAAACTTTAGCCACTCTAGCTCGACAGGAAGTGTTGCCTCCTGTTACATTGGTTTGTTCCAGCTGCCACAGAAGTTACCACAAAGTAGGTGCTAGAACAGCAAAACTTTATTCCCTAACAGTCCTAGAAACCAGAAATAAGAAATCAAAGGCTCTAGGGAAAGGTTCTTCCTGGTATAGTCTAGCTTGTGGCCACTCTACTTAATGCTGCACTCAGTCAAAACTCTGAGGTATCATCTCCAGCTTCACAGTCTTCTCTCTCTGCTGTTCTACTCTGATAAGGGCCTTATCATTTGGCTCAAAGCCTTCCCAAATAACCTAGAATGGTTTTCCTTCGTATAATTACCTCTCCAAATACTTTTTGAAAAATAAGTTCACCTTCCTAGATTCCTGGAATAAGAGAGATGACCTCACCATTCAACAGAGAACCCCTAGAATTATCATATTCTTCAAGTGTACTTCGGCTATATTGGCCCTTTTTTATATAAAAAGGAACACATGAACCAAGATAATTCTTCATATTGGGGTTTGGATTTAACTTGCATCGAATCTAGAGGCTGGTGTAGAAATAATTGATGTCTTCATTTATTTAGAGCTTATTTGATACATTTCAATAAACCTTTACATTATGTTCCTTGAAAGCCTAACCTTCACTTCAACTCTTTCAGTAGTATTCACTCTATTTAGGGGTCATGGTATGTTTTCCAGTCAGTTGTTATTTGATCACCATTCATGGTTAGAGAGACAGCTAGCATGCAGGTCGGCACATCTGAAGAAGTTTCATTCTGAGCCCTATCTGAATGTTTTTACCTAGTTTACTGCTTCATTTTTTAGTACTAATGCTTACAGTCCTTGCATGAGCTGGCACATGTATGTGACACATACTCATTCCTTTTTTCATCCCTGCCCTCCACTGCTTCCATCTCTTGATCCCCTTCCATTTGAGAAAGATCTAGCTCCTGATTTCATATTGTCTTTCATTTTGTCTTTTATTTTGTTCATATAAGAGAAACCATGCCCTATTTAAGCTTGTGTGTCTCATTTATCTCACTTAACATTAGAATCACAAAATACAACCCTTTTCCTACAAATGATTCAAGTTTATCTTTACAGCAGAGTAGTACTCCATTCTGTGTAAAAACCACATTTTCTTGACCCATTCATCTACTGATGGACATGGAGGCCACTAAGGAGATGTAGCTATGAAGACTATGCTTCTATAAACATGAATATGCATGTATCCCTGAAATACGGTGTCTTTAACTTTTTTGAGAAGGTACCTCAAAGAGGAATAGCTAAGTCAAGTAGAATTTCTATTTTTAGTCTTTTGAGGAATCTCCATACTGATTTCCATAGAGTTCTAGTTTACATTCCAACAAACAGTATAAAAGGGTTCCTTTTACCCCACAGCCTTACAAGCATTTGATGCTATTTAATTTCTTGATGATGACCTTTCTGGGGTAAGACTGAAACTTGGTGTTTAATTTACATTTCTCTAATGGGCTGCCATGTTGAGCATTTCTTCATGTATTTATTGATTGTTCATATTTCTTTTTCTGAGAAATGTCTCTTCATTTCACATGCCCATTTTTTATTGGGTCTTTTATTTTCTGGTGTCTAATTTCCCTTTTATTAGTTCTTTATACATTCTATTAGTCCTCTGTCTGAGGAATAGCTGGAAATTTTTTTCCATTCTGTTGGTTTTTTTTTTTTTCACTCTGTTGGTTGTTTCTTTTGCTGTTCTCAGAAACTTCTTAATTTGATATAATCCCATTAATTTCATATAACCTCAACTGATTCCCAATTCTGTTTCTGTGTAACTGGGGTTCTGTTCAGAAAGCCCTTGTCTATACCTAAGGATTCCTGAGTTTTACCTATTGTATCTTCTATCAGGCTCAGTGTTTCTGTTTTAACATTTAGTTATTTGACCAGTTTTAGCTTTAGTTTATACATGTTGAGAGACATGGATCTAAATTAGGTTTCCTGCATGTGGAGAGCCAGTTTTTCCAGCACCATTTATTCAAGAGGCTGTTTTTCCTCCATTCTATGTTTTGTCCCTTTTGTCACAGATCAAATAATTGAATGTGCCTGGGGTTGTTTCTGTTCCATTAATCAACATGTCTGATTTTGTGCCAGTATCATGCTATTTTTACCACTATAAGCTTTGTAATATAACTTCAAGTTTGGGGTTTTGATGCTTCCATCTTTGCTTTTGTTATGACATTGCTTGTCATGACAAGCAATCTTATTATGATTGCTTTACTATTCTGAGTCTCTTTGTTCTATGAGTTTGGGATTTTTTTTATCTAGTTCTATGAATCATGTTCTTGATGTTTTAACTGGGATTCCATTAAATCTGTATGTCAATTTTGGAACTATGATCATTTTGACTGCATTAGTTTTGCCTAGCTAAGAACAGGGGATTCAGATGTCTTTTTCAATTTGGCAATACTTTTAAAAGGTAGTCATTGGCAGCTTACTTAAAGGTTAAGTAAAGGGGACGTGGGTAAATGTGTGTATCTGGTGGAATATTATACTGATGTTAAAGCAAGAGCGTACAGACTTGCATATGCATAGGAGTGTGTGAGTGTGCATGTGTGCATGCATGCACATGTCTTACATATTAAATAAGAGTCTTTAGGGGATTTTCCGATTGCTCTCATTTGGTCAGGTGGGTGAGGGGAGCTGGCTTCCCTGGTAATTATGTTGCCTAGTGCCTCTCTCAGTTCTAACTAGCTTTTCCCTCCTTGTCTTCTTAATTATCCTAACTCTAGAATCTATCTATGAGCGTGGAGACTGCTTTTGATGAAAGAGGCAAAAGGTGCTTTTAGTCAGTTTCCCTGTTGATCTTAATAAAGCTCAGTGAGGCCTTTATCCTATCTTTTGTCTACCTATAGGGTTCCCTGGCTTCACAAGAGCTTCCACTGAAACTCTTGCTTTGTGCCTCTTTGTGTTCTAAAACTACAAGATACTTTAAAGGACCATCTTTAAGGGTTTTTTTTTTCCCTAACTTCCTTTTTTTTTTATTTTGAGGGAATACCACTCGTACAAAAACTCCCTTAGGGACATAAATGTTACTTTTATTTATTTTTTTGTCCTGTTTCTTTGCCTTTCCCAATTTTTTCTGATTTTATTTTTATGATCACAGTTCATTGAATGTTTCCATAGCTACCAGCTAACCTTCACCTGCAAATGGGGGATGTGGAATGACAGCTTCCAAAATCACAGAGACACTGGAATAGATGCATTGAAAGGCATTCTGAGCTCTAACTAATTTATACTCACATCATTTGGATCCCCAAATCAAGAATCTATCATTGAAGGTTCTTCATTCAGTGATTTATTAACCAGGAACTTTCAGAAAAAAATTTATAAGGAAGCAGAAATGGCAGGAAAGAGCAAAGAAAGAAACTAAACCAAGATACAGCTTCAAAAGTGCAGATTTTATGGAAATCGTGGTTCACCATTATACTGCTTTGAAGTCTTATGTTTTCATTCATTGGTTGGAATGGTTTTATTCTGTTTTGTTTGATCTTAGTATATGTGATCATATGAACAGTTACTTTGAAGACAATATGGCAGCCAGTGTTGATTTAATATCATCTTGCTCTGAAGTCCTACCATGCTCTTGTTTTTCTATTACCATTGGTTCTATCACACTGTGTCTTATTGGATTTTAACATGTGTGATAGTAAAAACAAAATTTTTATGGAAAATGAGTTAATATAGCAGCCATTGTTCATCTTCGGTTATTTGGTTCAGAATGCCTTGGAATACTTCCATCCTCTTGAGTTGTTTTATTCTACTTTGTTATGTTTGACAGTATTGTGTGTGAAGCTAAGCTCAACTATTTCAAAGAAAGAGACATTATGATAGTTACTGTTAATATCCAATTGTCTTGTTGTGAAGTGCTGTGTTGCTTGCATTGTTCTGTTCTGATCTGCTTAGATCTGTCCTCTTTTGTTTTATTCTCTTTAAAATAAAAAAAGAAAAAAAAGTGTAGCTTCCACCTGAGCTGTGTAGACCTGCAGCCTCAACTCATTACTAGGTGGTTCTAGATAGAGGGGATTGGGCTAGGCTGTTTACCTTATTGTAAACAGAGTACTCAGATATCCCCAAGGCAGGAGAGGTACACAGGTCAGACCAGGGCAAGCCGCTGGAGAAGTGCAAGTGTGAGCTATTACCAGCCAATTTAGAGAAGCTGGGGGATGGGCACTAACATCTGCTGAATGCAACACAGGTAGAGAAAAACATGTCTGCAATTCTCCTTTCATCACACTTCATTGTCGTGTAAGTGAATGTAGGTTCTTATCTCTAAAGAAGGAAAGGTGTGTTTTCTCAATACACAACTTGATAATCACCACATTTGCATTGGTCTGGGGTTCTAGACTATCCAGGGTACGATCCAGGCTTTGCTTCTCTTTTTTTGTTGTTGTTGCTCAGCACACTGTATAGAGTCCTGCATTCCCACAATAACTCAATGGGCAGCAAATAATAGAAACCCAACTAGCAAACAAATTGGAAATACACAGACAAAAATATAATAAGAAGACCTGGGAAAGCCTAGAGATTCATTGGCCTCAGACATGGCTGGATTCAGGTGATCAAACAATATCCTCAGGCTTTTTTCTTCCTTTTTTAAATTCCTCATGTGGCAAATATGATAGTTACAATTTACAATATATTTACAATTCTCTAGGTTAGTGACTGAAGCATGAAAAGAGAATTTTCCATAACTATCCTTAAGGAAATGTCTGAAGAATCAAATATGCTATCTGGCTGGACAAAGTTGGAACCCATGTCCATCTCTGCTTATCAAACACAGCAGCCTGGAGAATACAACTGTGCTCCCTGTATGTGATATGGGGATTCTCCCAGGATTAAACCTGGGAGAATCTTACCTGTGATATGGGGAGCACAGGGTGCAACTTCCTCTGATCTGTCTGTGTCTCTTGGTACATTCAGTGGTCCATTTGCTGTTTCTACTTAAAGCTCTCAAAGTTGTCACATGTGTGTACCATTCTTGGAAACTGCTTCCTTTCCCATTTTTTTTTTCCTGGTATAGGGATGATATCAGACCTTCAAATGATATAGGGGAAATATAACTCCCAATCTGCTAGATGTCATGTACGCTGAGGTCATGTTCCCCAAAACTGAAGAATGAATTCTAAGAAACAACGGAAGATAAGAGTAGGAAATATTTAGTAAGAGCTCCTGAGAAACAGGCAGTGACCCGAGTGGGCTGATGAACTTACTTTCTGGAGGGAGTGTCATAGAGCAAAATCATGAGGTGAGTACAGTGTGGGACAAAACTCCCATCCACCAGTAAGATTACAAGTACAGCCACTTAGGCAGTGTTGATCCAGTGGAGAAGCAGGTCACATGGCTGCTTGCATGGAAAGAACAGAGAACTTTTCAGGAAGGGATGGGTCTGGAGCACTTGGTCACTCACCAAGCTGACTGACTCTATCTAGACTTTATTGGACTAAGTGTCCCCACTCATCTTGTCCCTTGGGGATGCATGTAGACCTGGCCATTCTGTCTTTATCTTGAGGCCTCGCCTCCAGCAGCAGCATCTCGGCCACAGGTGCACTGTGTTTTCATCTTCGTATTGACTCTCTTGAGGGCCGATCTGATTCTAACTGACTGGAATATTTCCATATAACTTAGCTGTCTATAACAATATTATTCACCTATTTATCTATATTTCCCTCATCCTTAGGTCTAATCTATCCATAAGTCGTGTTTCTGCCTTGCGTTCATTATTTTCATTCTGGACACAGTGGTGTCATCCCTCATGTAGGCAATCTTAATTATCACTGCTTCCACTTCTGAGCCCCTCCAATACCCTAGGTACACAGCAGTCAGAATGTTCTTTTGAGCAGAGTATACTGATGTACACCTGTAATCCCAGCACTCTGGAGGCTGAGGAAAATCACAGTAAATTCAAGGCCAGTCTGGGCTACATAGTGAATTCAAGGTGGGCCTCAACTATTTAGACCCTGACTCAAAAAAGAAAAAAGATGATATTTTGTAAATACAGCAGTATTTCTTTGTTTAACTATATTTAGAATGAAATCCAAGCACCTCACCAAGCCTCAGAGCACCAGCGTGCTCTGGCTGTCACCACTCGGCTGTAAACGCCATCTTCTTTGCTCCTGGTGCCTGCTCTAATGGCCTCTTCTGGGTCCTTGGAACATTTCCTTTCCTACACCTGGAAGTTGCCCCATGACCCTGACTTCTTACGCTTTTTCCTTCAGTTCTCACCAAAACATCACCTGCTCCCAGAACTCTGCAGAGCCCAGTCCCCTGTTATTATTCTCTGTTATTTTACTGTGCCAATGGCCTTCGGTGATGAATGTCTTTTTAGTTGTTACGCTATATGTCTCTACTGTAGGAGTCGAGGGCTTAGAATTTTTGGTTCAGTATTCTTCATGCGGAGTCTGTCACAGTGGATTAAACCTGGGAGAATCCTACCTATGTTGAATAAATAAATAATTACAAAAGAGGAAGAGGACATGCATAATGAGTCACAAGGGGAAACAGAAAGCAGCATTTTTTAAACCGTGTCAGTTAAGATGACCAGAGAACTCAACTTTAATGAAAATATTGTTGTCCACATACTTCATACAAGGCTATCCACAGGCCCAAGTTCAGCTAGCACTGTCCCTGCCCACCCAGGAGTTTATAACATTATGAAAAGAACACAGAATGAAATCTTAAGTAATAATGAGGTTGACAATATGGGAGCTGCTACCGTACCTCATGTAATAAGAAAAGTGCATGATTTGAATGACTAAAATGTGGAGAAAATCTCTCTGAGTTAACAGAAGGCTTTCCTTGGGAGGGAAGGGAGACAGAACCCATTTTCTTGGTGTATTTGTCCTTGATTCATATTGCCCTGATAGTAGCAGGAGATCTATAAGACTTGCCTGTCCTAATTTTTTGGGTGAACCCTGTAAAGCATTTCTCTCAGGTGTCGCCAGTAAGTGCTGACCATTCTGGAGGCTTTAATCTAAAGGCAGTGTGGAGCCAGAGGAAAGTGTACCCTGGAACTCACAACAGTCAGCTGGTGGGCAGCAGACTCACTGGAATACAAACCAAGGAACGGAACTGGGATCTAATTTTAAAGGGAATGAATACTTTCATCATCTGCTTAGATACTGTATTTCTAAAAATGCAATCATCGGTAGTAAAATTCTTAGGTTTGAATCACAAACTGAGACTGGACTAAATAAACATCATAGTGTGTATAGAGTTTCTTCTAGAAAAAAATCAATGTAAATTCAGCTTTCAGCAAATGATTGCAGCCATGGTTAGGTGTCTAAGGAGAGATGGTTCTCCTAGCCCTAATAAAACTTGCAGCAGGAAACAGAGGCTGTCTGTTAGGAGCTGCTTCCCCCAGGGCAATCCTACCCATTAAATAAAGTCCAAAGCCAAACTTCAGTCAAGCTTCTGCTAGCTTGTTTGTGGGATTCTTTACAAAAACCTGCATTAGCTAAGAGCCCTGCTAAGTCAGTGTAGCAAGAACCCCATATTTCTGATATCCTATTGCCGTCTGTCTGATGAAGGTCTTCGTTCTTTGCCATCCCCCAGAAGGTGTCTGGTCACCTGCCCTGTCCAGTAAGAATCCCCGTAGGTGGATCCATGTGGAATCACCCCACCCTTGCTATTTTCTAGTAATTATCAACTCATGCCCCCATTCTTCATCCATATGCTCCGCCCCCCACCCTTGCTTCATTCAGAGTTGCTTCAATCACCCGTCTGCGTGTGGCCATGATTGATACCTACTTACGGCAATGGACTTGAGTTATGTCCTCCTTGATGTGCTTTATCAGGTGTCATTGAATAGTATTTCTATTACCCTCCCCCTAAAAAGCTCTGCATTTCTGTAAATCATGTCAGTAACTGACTGTTGTCAATGCCACTTAATGTAGTTAACACACGATTCCCTAGGTTCAAACTGTAGACCCATCACCTCCTGCACTGCCTTGGGCCAGTTTAAACATCCTGAGCCTTAATTTCTCCTACATTAGTGAGAGGTTTACACAAAGGGATCAGCCCAATGCCTGCTACACAGCATAGACTGAACACACATGAGTTGTTACTAATGGTCATGCTAACTTTGTGCCGTGCCCAACTCTGTTTTAATAAAGGTCACAGGGGACACTCTCATTTTGAATAGATTCTTGGCATTTTCTTATACTGTGATGTGATAGGCTCCTGATCCTTCCTCAAAATGTCACATAAAAGCAATTCAAAATTTATCTAAGGTGCTGGAGATATTGAAATTTGCATTTTTCCTTATTCTTCAAAAGACGGAAATAAAATGAGGCCAGTGAAGCACAGTGAAACCCAGGATGTCTCAGAACCAATTTCAGCCTATGAAATAATCACTCAAGTGGGGTCTCCCAGAGGTCTCCAGCTCCAGCTTCATTCAAGGATTTATACTTGCTTAACGGTGCAGCATCATTTCTGTCCCTCCACAGTACTGCTCCTTCTTAAATCAGTCCTTATTTGTTCATGCACTTACTTACCGGCTGTGTGCTGACTGGTCCAGACCAGAGCTTGGGATGTGGGGACTATGGCACACACCACAGGGCGATGACTAGGATGGAATTGCGTGCCCGCTGTGGCCCGAGTACAGGAGTAGTGAACTTTTAGAAGAGTAAATCAGATGGCTTAGTTATCATTGGAGCCTCTCAAGGAAAGCAGAGCTTTCATTGAAGGAAGCTGCTGGGGACAAAAAGTGTATTGTAGGAAAAGGGAAGTGAGTGTGTAAAGTTACAGAGATGGGAGCAGCCTAGTGTGATTAGCAGAGAGCAATCCCTGTGATTGCATAGATCTGAGGCTCCCCAGCATGTATCCACCCACCTCGGGGTGCTGTGGGAAGCCCTAGGCCTGCCCTACACTAGTAGGAAGGTTGAGTAGGTTGAGGGTTGATTAGGACTCACCTGCAACCCAGGCCCATGGGTGCCACCACCACCACCCCCTCACTCGGGAGCTGGCCACGCCCTAGTCAGGCTGCCCATGAGAGACTCTGCCTCAGCACAGCATCAGCCACAGCCTGTGGGCACTCTAGCAGAGCCCTGCTGGATGCAGTTATGTTTGCAGCCTCAGCTGTGGACTTTTCTAGGGTTTGAAACATGCTAGTGTCTCTGTCTTTCAGAGGCAAGAACCTCCATTCACCCTATGGCTATCATATCAAAAAGGAGATTTCCTCTTGGTGCTGGACCATCCCCATCACTGCCATGAGGGTTCCCTCACTCCTTTGATTTCTATTTTTATTAGTACATGTTGGCATCCATCTCGAGGAGTCAGCACACAGCACAGCTTAACCCTCCTTATGTCCCCGTATCCCCTCACTCCCTCCTCTCTTCACCTCCTGGTCCCCTTCCCATTTGCAAGTGATCTATTCCTGTACTTTCCTTTTATTTTGTTCTTCCTACTTTGAAGTTCTCATATCAGAGAAATTTAAGCTTGTGTGATATGTAAATGTGTGTGTGTGTGATTTATGTCACATAACAGTTTGATCTCAACATGCAACCATTCCAACAAATGACTCAAATATATCCTTCTTTGCAGCAGAGTAGCACTCCATTGTGTGGAAGTGCAGCATTCTCTTTATTCATTTATCTCTGCTACACTCACTCTCCTGATTTTAAAACAAGACTATGAAATCTTGAGAGCATGGTTCAAGTTTCCATGATGATTTTGATCCCTGATCTTACAGCAACATTCCTGTTCCAGCTGCAGACCATAGGGATTTTACCTGCAGCTTAAAGGATGTAGCTGCCTGATTAATCACCACTGACAAAGATATTACTTTCCTTGTGTGCCAAGTATTGCCTAGTTTTGCTCCTTTTAATACTTTGCATGTGTGTGTATGCATCTGTGGTGGAGTCCTGAGAGGCAGAGGAAAAGATGGGTGTGATTGTGAATGCCATTGGTTACTGAGAGGATCTCTGATGTTTGCTGCTAAACCTGGGACAAGTATTTCTCTGGTATGAATTCATAGTTATGTTTTCTTTCAGCTCTTCCCTATGTGGTATATGTCTTGTGGATAACCTGGGATAGACTTTGAATGGGCACAAGTTCAAGTTGGGCCAAATGGAAGTACAGACACCACATTTACTTCCAAATAATCAACCTGTCCTAGACAGGGAAGTAAGCAGGGGAATGACTTTGCTTAATGGGATCAGACCAGAGAGCCAGACCCAGGGAAGAATACTCCATCTGCAGTGCCCATGATAGGATGTTTTGACAGCAAGACAAGTGATTTCCTACTGTGGAATGACTTTGGCTGCTGCAGTTATCTTTTCAGGAGAAATAATAATGAGGCTATGACTAAAACAGAAACATTAACCACTTGCCTACAAACTAGAAACAGTCATGGAAAGAGATTGGTGTTTGGCCATGGTTTCTCTCCCAATTATGGGCAGAGAGCATACTAGAGATATTTTTGTTACTGTTACTTTGAGAAACTTTATTTCCTAAAGGAAATAAAGAAAAGGAAAGGGATAACTGTAAATAAACTCTGCTCAATTAACTCTATCATGATTTCTTTTTTTAAATTTTATTTACTGATGTGGAACCTGGGAAGATGGTGGATTGATAGGTAGCAAGATAGAGAGCCTCTCTGAGAGAAACAGCTCAGACGTTAGAATTTACCACCATGGAGAAGACTGGATGAGAGGAGAGGGGTTTTCACGACCCAGGAAGAAACTAAGGAAAAAGAAAAGAAAAAAAAAAGAAAGAAAGTAAAGAAAATCATGGACGGACAGAAGGCTGGAGCCAGATGCGCTTTCACCAGAGCCAGTCCCACATTGCACTGGGTGCCTTGGAGTCAGATGACTCAGAGTTGCACTGAAGTCATGGTCATGCTGAAATCAGGGATTGATGAGCCTGATGTCCTTGGTGGGAGGATGCACCACAATGAAGAATGGAACCGGTGGAGAGCTGCACTAACCTGTGGTGAGTGCTTGGAATTTGGTCCTCCTGCGGGAGGGGGTGACCAGATGGATGACATATTGGAGTTGGGCAGGATGGGCCTGAACTCGGAACTGCAGTGGCTTCAGTCGGCTGCTCCTGGCCCAAAGAGGACTGGTTGGATCTACTTGGGTTGGGTCACGCCCCTGGTTGGGACCCAATACAGGGACTAAATTGTCCCAAACCGGTGATGTCTGCACAGCACAGACTAACATGCTGAAGGCACTCACTGGTTGACTTGCTCAGAGGAGAGGGGCCAGCCCACATTGCCCCTGCATGCATCTCACTGATCAACAGCAAACTGGAGAGGGCAACAGTCCCCTAGCCAGTACGCTTCAGAAAAACTATAGCAATACAGAAAGGGCCTGAGATCTCCATCATACACCTGTCTGAAAGAAACCAGAAATATGACAGAGAAAGAAACAAGAAAATGCCTCCAGCTACCAAGCCAGGGAATATAAGTCCAGGAGAGGTAAATACAGAAGAGAGCAAGGGCAGCAAACATGCAATAGTGGACATAGCATCAGCTGACATAAAGAAATATCTTCGTGACATTATAGACAAACTCAAAACTGAAATACTAATACAAGTAAATCAAGATATAAAATGATTAATACAAGAAATGCTAAGCAAGATATAAGAAGATTAATACAAGAAATGTTAAGCACCTATCAAGAAGACACAGAAAAAGGAGAGAAACCTTTGATGAAGAATATAAAAAAATCTAGAATACATGAAACAGATTCAAAGAGATTATGAGGAAATTAAAAATTCCATTGAAAGTTGAAAAAATTGCATCACAGAAACTAGAGATGGATTAATAAAAATTGAAGATAAGTTTGCAATGTATGATCATGAAAGGAAAGACCTCTTAAAAATAACAAGGAAACAGGCAATAACAATACAAAGGCTAGAAGATGACAAAAGGATGTATAACTTAAGAATAAAAAATGTGAGTGAAGAAGCAGGGGTAAACACAAATGAAATACAAAGGCTATTCACAGAAATAATTAAGGAAAACTTCCCAAGCATAGGAAAAGGAAATGATATTCAGATGTATGAGGCATACAGAACACCAGCCACATAATAACCAAAACAGAGCTACACCCAGATATATAATAATCAAGATTCCAGAAATTCATTACAACAACAGAATATTAAAAGCTATCAGAGAAAAGAAACAGATCACCAATAAAGGAAAACCCATCAAAATCACAACAGACTTATCGACACAGACCATCAAATCAAGAAGAGCTTGGAGTGAAGTATTCCAAGCCCTGAAAGAAAATAAGCTCCAACACAAACTGATGTACCCTGCAAAACTGTTTCTCAAAATTAATGGAGAAACAAGATGCTTCCATGACAAAGAGGAACCGGGGGAGTTCATGATCACCAAACCAACCCTACAAAAAATACTGAAGGACAATCTAGAGAGAGAGAAAAAAATCACCAGGATTCCAAGAACAGTGGCAGAGAGGCCTCAATGAATGGAACAGACAGTGGAATGAAGGAGAAAAGTAGACAAACAATGGCAGAAAAATAGCATAGCAGAGATGAGGCAGAGAAGATTGGCTATAATCTCTAACACAGATGGCCTTGATACACTAACAAAAAGAAACACAGGCAGAGTAGATCAGGAGATAGGGTTCATCGAGATGCTCTGTCTAGGAAGTATAATCAACCTGAAAGAGGATTTATGAATCAAAAGTCAAAGATGAGGAAACAATGCTCTATGTGACAGGGAACCAGAGAGAAATAGGGGCAACTCATCCAGCAGCTGCAGATAGGCTGGAAAGACATAACACTTTTATGCAGTGGAGAACTACTCAGCTATAAGGAAGGAAAACCTTGAGGCTTTTGTAGGTAAAGGAATACAACTAAAGATTAAGGTTCAGAACCACTTAGGCAAAGAGCGGGTTGCCCCCCTAATCTAAAAACTAAAGGAGTTAGTGGGACCCAAAATGTATAATGCACCCTGTGAACATGAAAGAGGAGGAATTGTCTAAAAAAGGAAGGCAGAGGACATTGTTAATAGTGTATAAGGATTTAAAAATCCACATTATTTTTTTTATTTAAAGAGAAAAAAACAGGAAAAAGGTAGAAATATTACAGAATTTCAAGAAAAGAAGATAAACAGTAAGAAATCACTAGTTGATACATTACATATTGTTCTTTTAGAAATAGTTATTCAAGTTACAAAATTAAAGCACACAAAGTGGACACTCAAGCAGTGAGAGTGCAAACAGATCTGTTCAACAATCCAACAAGAACCTAGAAATATGGTTATCAATCCCACACACCTAAACATACATGCAGCTATATCTTTTATAGTACTTCCTATTTCCTCTTTTTTACAATAGCAATTATACATTTTTAAAATCTTATTTAAAGAGAAGAAAAAAAGCAAAACAGAAAAGGGTAGCAACAATACAGAATTCTAAAAGAAAGAAAGAAAGAAAGAAAGAAAGAAAGAAAGAAAGAAAGAAAAAGGAGAATAAGAAAAAGCCCCACTAAGAAATCAGTAATTTATAAATTGCATACTGTCATCCTGGATGTAGTTGTTCAAGTTACAAAGTTAAAGGGTACATAGTAAATATTCAAACAGTCAGACTACAAACAGTTCTGCTCAAAGATCCAACAAAGATTCAGCAATATGGTCATCTATTTTACACACTCAAGCATACATGCAGTTATATCCCTTAGAGCACTTTCTTTTCCTCTCTTTTTTACAATAGCAATTACACACTTTGGTTTTATTACTCTTGTAGC
>PVLA01003384.1:153192-204720 GCA_004027455.1 Hydrochoerus hydrochaeris
TTTTTCATCCACTCTGCAGTTGATGGGCATCTTGGTTGTTTCCAGGATTTAGCTATCACAAATTGTGCAGCTATGAACATGGGTGCACATATATCACTGTGATATGAACTTTTCAGTTCTTTGGGGAAAATACCCAGGAGGGGGATAGCTGGATTGAATGGGGCTTCCAATCCTAGTCTTCTGAGAATTCTCCATATGGTAAAACCCACATTATTCTTATCACTCTTTTCAGTTTGATTTTATTCTGTTCTAGTCTGTCTACTTGTACTAGATTTGAGGGCACAGACAGCTATTCCAAAAAGAGCAGGATATACTATGGTAACCATCTTTAATTTCCTATTAACTTAATCTGACACCTTATATAACTTATACTGTCTTACTATGACTGACCTTATTTGCATCTGGTTTGTTAGATCGCTGTTTTGTCTTGACTGATTCACTAGGATACCCATTCTGGTTTGATTATTAACTGCTTTTGAAGTCCTATAATGTCTCCAATGTTTTGTTTTTATTAATATTGCTATGTACTGCTATGTTCAATTATACTATGCCTGATGATATAGACAATTCTACTGAAGATAACAAGAGACATCATAGTAACTATTGTAGATCACTTAGTATTATGGCTTTATATGTCTTTTTTTGTTTCATGATTTGTTCTGGGAATTTGTTTTGTTTTATCTTGTTTTGAATTGTTTTTCCATCTAATACAGAAAGGATAGGTGTGCATGTAGGGACTCATGCATGCATAGAACTTCTAAACAGTTTAGGAGAATTGATTATATAATGCACGATGAAATGATTTTGGGAAAAAATGAAACACTAAGGTACCCAGTGCTAATTCTGTAGTGTCACGATATGAAATCCAACAATGCTATTATTCTTTGTTCAGATATTAGTCTGTTTTATTTTGTTTAATTTCAACATACGTGAAGGTATGGACAGCTATTTTGAAGAGGAGAGACACTATGACAGCCACTGTTGACTTCTCTATTGTCTGGTCTTGAAGACCTAAAATGCCTTCACCATCCTGTTCTGATAAGTTTTATGCTACTCTGTTTTGTATGAATTCACTGTATGTGAAGATATGGACAACTATTTGGAAGAAAACAAGAGACAATATGGTAGACAATAAAGATCTCCAGTGGTCTTGCTTTGAAATCTGTGTCTCTTATATTGTTTTCTTATGATTTGTTTTGTTATGTTTTGTTATGTTTAATTCTACCCTCTTTAAAATAACAAAAATTTTATTTACTTTTATCAGTACATGTTTGCAATACTTAATAATTATATTCACTGTAGAGGATTGGTACGTGTACATAACACACTCCAGTTCCCCCTTTTTCCCCCCCAAACTCCCTGTTTTTTTTCCAGAATCAGACTCATTTATTTATCTTTTAAAACCTTATATAGATAAATCATATATACAGATTGAAACCAGACAAATAGATCAAAAAACATATAAACTATGTAAGACAATTGTACTGAATTGTAAGTCAAAGTGTACTTTTGCCTTTTTTGCTTTTATTTTTATTTTTTTTGAGACAGGATCTCCCTATGTAGTTCAGGCTAGCCTTGAATTCACGATGTAGCCCAAGTTGGCCTCATACTTGTAGCAATCCTCCTGTTTCAGCTTCTTGAGTGCTGGGATTACAAGAGTACACCACCATGCCTGACTCAAGGACACATTTAAATATATTGCCCTGGTTTAGTGTCATCACTGTGGAGTCAGTTTAGGTGGTAGCAATTAACTGAAAAGCTTGTCTTTGCCTTATGTTCCTAGATAAGACAGTGATTAGTTAATATTTCCATTAAGACTAATACATATGTTTTTAAATCAGATTTCTAGGATATTTCGACACTCTTCTGGAAGAAGTCGATTTATCAAAGCTCATGTTGTCAAATTAAGGTACGTAAACCTAGTCTTAAACTTCAAACTATGTTAAGGTGAGGCATGTAATCACCACGATTGCTCAACTGCCCTGCAAAAACATGTGCAGAAACAGATATTTCAGAGATCTTAAAACAGGTCATGCGGTCTAACCATTTCTCACTTACAGTGGGACAATGAGATGGAAAGTGCTGTGTGACAGGAAAGTGTCACCACAGAGAGAAAAGACGCAGGAAGGATACAATGGTGCTGCTAACAGTATCCTACCCTTTAAGCAGAAATTATGCCTTTTCAATGTTTTTTTTTAATTTTAAGCCTACACAAGCATCAGATTATGGCTTTCTCTGCTGTTTTTGTTTAAATTTCAGTGCATTTTAAAAATTATTTTTATGTCTTCTTATTTTAATGCTTTGCTAAGAGGTTTAATTTCTCAATAAATTAAACATAGTATTATTATCTGATACTAAATTTATTATTACCAGAATCCATCCTGAATGTATGTGTGTGTGTGTGTGTGTGCGCGTGTGTGTGTTGTACACTATCCATATCATATATATATAATAACAAAATTAGTAATAATATACACAGACCTTCTCCTTCCTTTCTTGCTGGTAAAGTGAATATGTGTGTGAGTTGTTACATGAAGGGGCCCATGCCTTTTTCTCTCTTGCTCTTCTTTCTTTTTCACATTTTTTATTCTTTTTTTCCTATTTCCCCTCTTTCCTTTCTTCCTCTCCTCTTTTTTTTTTTTTTGCCTGTCTTTCAAACTAAATTAATCTTGAAAGGTTGTTAGAGGATTTCCATGAGTACACATCACAAAATATTGTGTATTTGAATCATTACTTAAATTATTTTTGTCTATAAACTCTTTTCCCTAGTGGCTCAGTTATCAGCTGATCACGGCAGCACTTTCATGCAAACAAGGTATATTTCCCATCCTTGGTTCAGGACTTATTCAAGGGTCAGAAGTGGGAGTCAAGAGGTAGGCGCCGCTGGGTACTGTGGGCTGAAATCACCCACCAAATCTCCTGCTCTGGTTGACAGGTGAAGCATGAGCAAGGGCTTGGAAATTGACATGGGAAGTGACTCAGGGGCCAGACCTAGAAATGGGACACATCATTTCAGCTCCCATCTCCCTGGCCACAGTTCATTAGAGAGTGTCAGTAGACGTGGAGAGAGGGTAGAAATGAAATCTAGCTCTGTGCTCACCAGGCAAAGGAGACTGGATTTGGTAAACAAGTGTCTCACACATCACTCTGAAAAATAATGACCTCAGGTACAAATGCTACTCAAAAACCAACTCCTTTGAGTGCATGTCCAGCATGAATTTATGAACATCTCCTTCTACAAAACCCTCTGAACTATGAGCCAAGGAAAAGCAGGAGATTATGTTTTTGGGCCTATATCTCATCCAGTATTTCTAGCATGTTGTCTTTACTTCTCCTGGGCTTCTAACTCCTCCAGATCATTGTACATCCATTCCAATTCCTTCATCTACTAGTGGTTTTAAAATCTTGTGTGCATACATATCATCCACGTGTTTCTTTAAATGTACTGAGTCCTAAGAGGTAAACAATTTGTGAGTGGAGAAATGGCACTGTTTGCCTGTGTTTTGCCCTGAAGTCCAGATGAACACGGCGTGAACGTTCTCATGGTGCTGATGTTTCGGTATCCGTCCACCGACAGTGTGGAGCACATCAGGAGGAAGGTGGAGAGGACTTTGTATCAAAGTCTGAAGACCAGGCAGCTACCTTTTACTATAAGTCAGCCATCACTTAAACTCACATGTAAGTCTTTGCTTTGATTTTTATTTCTCATTTTATAGTTTCCTCTGTCTGTAACCCCTTTATTGTCAATAATAATTATTGAAATAATAATGAATGTATTCTCCCATTATAAGAATTCATCACTGATAAACATCAGTGCATAATTTCCTAAACCTTTTTATGTTTCCTCAGCCAAATTAGAAAATAAAATATTCTTGGATTTTATTTCCCAGTAAAATTTTACAATTTGAGCTAAATATCAATCAGAGTAGACAATTATTTACATATTAGTTAGTTATGGAAAATTCCATGCCCTCTTACAGTATGGATACTTCAATTACAATATGGATACTTCAAATAACTAACATTTTGATTAATGACCATTTGAACAAAAATAATATGAAAAAAGAAATTAAAAATTCTGTCAACTAATTCTTATTTTATCCTAGCTATTGACAGCAAGAAGATGAGGAATCTTCTCAACAGTCGTAAGTTCCAAAATAAACAATTAACTCTCTCTTACACTGTAAAATAATGAAAATAGTTACAGAAGAGCTAGAAGCACTATTTCCAAGCATTTTCTATCCTTTATGTTTTCATAAACCAAACTGTTAGTTCTTTTTATTTTATTATTTTTAATATCTTAAGTGTTAGATTTATAAATTGATGCCAATCATAATTTTTTTCATAACCTATGAAATATGGCTTAAAAATTACACAATATTCTAGTCATTATATTAATACTCTATTTCTCTTTTAGTATCCTCTTACAATCCAAAAGAGTGCTTTTAGCTGGTAATGAGTTAGAATTTTTCTTCTGAAGTGTTTTGCTTTCTTGTGTTTTATTGAAATACCTCCTTTCCTACCTCTCTGACAATCCTGTCCTCTACACCCAAGCATATACATTTTGGGTCTTTTATGGGCACATACAGACCTATTAAAATGTTGTAAGGACACCTTCAAATCTTTTTAAAGATTGCTTTAAAGCCTAACTTATTAAAGGTTTGAGATTAGGAAATAAGAGTTTATGTTAAACTAGACTTTCAAATTTTAGAAGATGAAGAGATCATTAATTTAGACTGAAAATAAATCTCTTTAGTGACACCGAAGGCAAACCCTGACCTACGCTCAACACTGAGCTCTCATTAGGTAAAGGCTGCTGGCTTGGGCGTGGACACTCCTCATGTCCTGTCCCCCTCCATCTCTTGCCTGCTGCGTGACCTGCAGCAATGTGTGTTCCCTCTGCAAGCCTTAGTTTCCTTATTTAGAAGCTTGAGAAAATCTATAAGTGTATCTAATGCATTTAGCAGGGGACCTGTACATGTTGATACTCAATTATTGGTTCTTTGATGGAATAAAAGTCAAAAAATGCCTGAAAAACTTTCAAAAGAAAGTAAAACATCCTTTTCTGAAGCTTAGACATGTGCCGTGTAGGTAAACTACCACAGCACCATGTCAAGAAGTGAATCTGCCACAGGGAACAATTCCCTTGGATCTAACAGTCCCTTACAAGGTCTGTGAATCACCAGTCTGGCCAATCTGCACCTTTCTTGAACCTCACCATCAGCTTAAAAATTCCTGGTTTGTGTCAGTTTCTATTTCGTTCTGCCTCTGCCTTGTGTATTTCCCTCAAAGATACCACACTGGTGGTAAAAGGCATTTTAGGGAAGCACTTGCTCAGTACAACTGAATATACGCTTCCCTGTGTACAAACCTATTGTGTTCTCAATTAAAATTTTCTTCGCTTGTATTTAAGCTGGTTAATGATGTCATGGTTACTTTAGCCATCTAGAGATGCTTTATAACAGAAGTCGAACTTGGACTGAATGCCTTGAAACGTTAGTAAATATTTCTTCTGAGCCTCAGTGCAATCAGAGGTGCCCATAGGGAACTTGAGAGGCTAAGAGCGAGGCATGCTGGGCGCTGGTTTCTCTAAGTAGTGTCCTCCAGTATAAATTAAGATTCTCTTTTCTCCTTTCCCTGACAAACTAACATGAGTGTCTGTGGCAGGCTGTGGGGTAAGGATGACACCCTCAAACATACCACTGCCGGCATCCTCCTATACCATGAGGATTGTGCAGGGACAGGAGACGGCCGTGGACGGGGAGTGGCCATGGCAGGCCAGCTTGCAGCTCGCAGGTGCAGGCCACCAGTGCGGAGCCAGCCTCATCAGCAACACGTGGCTGCTCACAGCAGCTCACTGCTTCCGGAGGTAGGTGCAGCAGGGAAGCCTTGAATGCCCTGCCTGCCCCGGTCCTCTCCTGCCAGTGACTCAGTGCGCGGGCAGAGCCCAGTCTCCAGGGTCTGTTCTCCAACTGCTCAGGGTAGCTCACTCCGTCCACTCTATGCCCATCCATGATGCTTATGTCGTCAGTAGTGTTCACCAAGTGTTTCCTCCGTTGCCATGATCCTAGTGCTGTCTTTACTACTATACCACGGATCATTTTAGTATAAAGACTGTTACGCCTATAACAAGTGTAAGCTCTTCCACATAGTCAAGAAGCAAGCAGCCACTTCAGCCTTGCCTTTCTCCTCCTAAATTAATACAACTTCCCGGTGTCAATATCCACTATTGCTACACAGATGAAAACTTTTATAGATATGCCTCCTGACGGTCTCCCTGCTCATCACGGTATCCAAGCCGCCAGGTGGACTCGTGTGATTCAGAGAGGTCTGTGAGGCCCTCACAGGATGGCAGGTGTGATGTCCAGCCTCGCAGGACCACTGTGCTGGTTGTCACTGTCGTGACTCAGTGGTGTCAGTTCACACACATGGACATACACAAACACAAACACACAGTAAAGCCAGGAGATGAGGGGCATGCCGTGTTTTTCTCCCTAAGGTTTTACCACCAGGGTAAAGGAAATGTTTCATGTAAAGTCTCAATAGGCAAAGGCTCTGACAAAGCCCCTTTGCCTGACCAGTCACATTATTCACAGACTGCAGAAGGAGCCCAGCCTTGATGACTCAGGGAGGATTTCTATCACTTTCCTGTGAGTAACAATCCAGATGGCTTCAAGTCACTTGTACTGTTGTTTACGAGACAGGGGTGCAGTGAAAACGACCTAATGAATTTAACAAGTTGTCTGTCAATTGCTTACTAGAGAAGACACTCACTTAACATATATTTATAAATGCAAAAATAGCTAGCATCACGCCCGAGCTGGGGATTTGAGTTGTACTCACTTACTAGGCCTTTGTGACTTACTCATGTTCACGTAGTTCCTCTGTTTTTGAACAGTTTTTGTATCATCCTTGTTAGTTTACAATTGATCTGTGGTTTATATAAATTAAATACAGCCATAATAAGTAAATATTTAATTGAATGGAAGCTTTAGTGATTAAAATATTTGCTTCACTGGGTTCATTGGAATCATCGTGGGCTGGCAGACCTACCTGAGAATTAACTATGGAATAGAATAAAGTAGAAATTCCAGATGACCTTGGTAAGAGAAATTTTGATATCATGATGGGGACAGGAATAGACTCAAGACAGGATACAAGAATGACTGGGTGAAGTAAATTTAAAACTTTTAGGGAAATTTTAACTGAGAGGGAACAGAGAAATCTGGCAGTTGATGGTGGATGTTCTGTCAAAGGGAAGTTTTATTTGCTTTTTTTTTTAATATGGGAGACATAATTCAACAGTGTTGAAAAAAATGGTGATCCTTGCAAAGAAAGGTTCCATTTTTGCAATGATATAATTATCTGTAATTTTATAATGAATAAGCAAAAAAAGGGGTATTTTGAAGATAATATAGCTATTATATAAGTAGTCTTTAACTTGTTGTAAATATAGTTTTAATTCAGAAATCAGTTTATTTTAAAAACTACATTTAAGACAAATCTTAACAACTTTATTATCCATGAAAAGTCATTTCAGTCTTTGAGAAACAGTTTAGGTTAGGGGGGAAAAAAAACTTCTTGTGGCCTTAGGAGATCTGGACCATTTGTTTTTGATCTTAACTGGCTAGAAGTGACTCTTACCTGGAGAAGTCCCTGAACTCCGGGTCTGTGTCCTTATCCACACAGCATGTTGACTTGGGTGAGCCTATTACATGAAGCTTCCTCTCTCACTGACAATGCGTAAAGGGATGGGATGATTCTATTTTGTTTTCCTGGTTATGAGCTCCTTATATTATTATATCTCACAGGATTCTAGTATCTAGTGTCTAGATTTCAGATGAATGCTACAGTCCTAAGATTACTACTTTCAATAAAATCTTCTTTCACTATCTAAATGAACAGAACAGATAAGAGAGGAACACCCCTCGCTGTGTTTGAGTTCTTCCTACTCATCTCTAGGATAGTGGTGAATACTGAGAAAGCCACTTATCTTTCAGGCTTTCATTATTCTTAAAAGTTGATGTTTCACCAACACAGTCATCACTCATGGAAGAGAAAAGCTCCCTTTTATCATCTGTTTATTTCCTTTTGCACAATTTACCTTCCCCTAGAGAATTTTAAGTTTCTATATATGTCCAGACATTTTTAATGGGAATAATTTTAAAAAGGGTGAAGCAGGCTTTGGAGAAGAATTGGGTAGGTAAAGATATGACTGGTCTAAATAGAATGTGCCTGCATTGTGACCTTTTGGGAGAGAAATCTAGGTAAAGGAAGGATTAGTAAGAAAGACTCACCAGGATGACTGGAAGGGTGGTGGAAGCTATGCTTCCGGTTAGGGAGCTTAGCCCTTGATTACCAGGAAGGAGTGTGACTGTAAATGGATCAACAACTCAGTGCAAATGAAGGTTTGCAAAGCACACATTATGCTTAGCATCAAAAATCACCATAGAATCTAGTAAACAAAAGCCAACAAGCGAGTCATAATATATGAATGGATGGAAGGCTTAATTTAGAAGAAAAATGCCTCTTAGTATTCATATTACCTACAACAAATTAGGATTACTTTTTATACATTTCATTGAAATTGGAAAAAAAACAGGAACCAAAAGAGTTCTTAATAAGTCAGTAATTTAAAAATTGAAAGTTTAAAAAAGTGGAAGTTAATCTTACTAATTAATATATTGTTAATAAATTGTACACAATTAAGGGCATGAGTCACAAGGAATCTTTTCCAGAAAGTTCCATAAATTGTTTCATCATAGGGGTCTTCGAGGAGCATAATTCCAGTAGTTGGGGAGAACATAGTCTTAATGTGTTTTAAAGGATAAAATTAAACATCACAAATCTTACCCCTTACTTTTTATAGGAATATTAACTCAAGTCAATGGATTGCTACTTTTGGCGCAACTATAATACCACCTGCAGTAAAGCGAAATGTGAGGAAAATTATAGTTCATGAAAACTACCATAAAGATACAAATGATAATGATATTGCTTTGGCTCAACTGGCCACCCGAGTGGAATTTTCAAACGTAGTTCAGAGAGTTTGCCTCCCAGATTCTTCTATGAAGTTACCACCTAAAACAAGTGTAATTGTCACAGGATTTGGGTCCATTGTAGATGATGGTAAGTAGTTCTAATCTGATTTTCTTGGCATGGGAATGTCTTCAAGTTGAACAAGCTAATTTAGGGAATCTAGGTTAATCTTTTCATTAAAATAATGGTGATGTTTCTGTGTATGTGGCCCAAGGCAGAACAAACATCTGTGAGTTAAAAAGTAAAAGAAGTCTGCATCTCTGACTTCTCAGTTGTGGCACTGATATAAAAAAAAGGAGGGCTTAATACAGAAGAAAATAACAGATTGTATTAGATAGCATAATAAAGGACAAAAAGAGTAATTAATGACTGTATACTTCTTAAATGTAAATACTTTTCAATCAGCATATACTTTAAATCACAATCCTTTTTGGCAAGAACTTAGGTCTCTTTTTTACTTTTAATATAAATTTTCAATATATAATTGCACTCTTGGGGAATTGAAAAAATACATCTATATCACATCTTAATCATTTTTACATGCATTGCCTCTCCGAACCCTCCTCTCCATCCCCAATTCCCCTTTTTTCTTTATTTCAGTCCTTCTTCATTTTATGATTGCTACAAACATGAATGTTTTGAAAATTTTCATTTTTGTTGGTTAATAAAATTAGCATTTTTCTATCTTACTTCTTAAAGATATTATAAGAAATCAGATCAAAAGAGGGCCATTACCTAAAATGAAAACTAAGACATACATAAGGTGTATCAAGGGTATCTTGAAGAGACTTGCAGACAAATGCGATTATATCTTAATCTAATTCTTTTTTGACAAAATGCTATTACAGTGACGTTTTTCAAACTATCCTAAGCCTATCCAACTTAGTGTTGCAGGAAACTCCTGTTTCTTTTTATTTCCTCTGCTCTTACTGCTAGCTCATGAACATGCATCAGCAGCCGGACCAGGGATTTTAACCTACTTCTCTTACAGTTACTCTGCATCCTCTCCTCAGACCCAGCCTGTTCAGTACTGGCATCAGATTTCTGGCACACACTGAGCATTCACTTCACTTTCCATTCCACAAGACATCCCTAAGTAGCATCCTATAGAATAAATTATGGTAAATAGATCTGTGCAGCTGTGTCCTGGTTTCTATCTATATAACTTTTAATAAATCAGTAAATTTCCATGACCTCCATTTCCTTGTATGGAAAATGTGCCAGTTGGACAAGATCAGTATGAGTTCATAAAAAGGCACATATATAATATTCCTCATAATGTATATGTGATCCACATTATGATATAAAACTAGGGCATATGTATTTAGGGCTTCTTGCATGAACACATTTAAGATATCATTATGGTTTGTATCTAAAATGTTTTGCAAAAGTCATGTACTAAAGACTTGATCTTCAGCTGATAGATTTTTGTATGGTGATTGAATTATGAGAGCTCTAACTTCATGAGTGGATTAACTCTCTAATGCATTTACACTTTGATAGTATGATTGAGAAATCCTGGAAATTTAGGAGATAGGACCCATTCAAAGGGAGTACATCGTGGTGGCCAGTGCTTGGAGTCTATATCATGTCCCCAGTTCTTCTTTCCATGGTGCTTTCACTGTCTGCCTCCACTATCATGTGATGAGCAGCTTTGCTCTGCCATATATTCCTGCTTCCATGGTGTTCTGCATTGCCACAGACCCAAAGCAATGGAGCCAGCCAACCACAGACTGATACCTATCAAACCGTGAGCCAAAATAAACCTTCCCTCCTTTAAATTGTTTTTTTTTTTCATGTATTTTGTCACAATGAAGACAAGTAACCAACATACACAGAAAATAAAATTAAGGGATAATTAAAGTTAATTAATTTTGTGCTTTTGCTCCTAGAACTATGTCATTTACCTCCCATGTTTTACAATTGTGTTTAAAATATACATTATTTCTTTGTTTGTGTAAAAGGACCTACACAAAATAAGCTCCATCAAGCTAGAGTAGAGACCATAAGTACTGATGTGTGTAACAGAACGGATGTATATGATGGTTTGATAACTCCAGGGATGTTGTGTGCTGGCTTCATGGAAGGAAAAGTAGATGCATGTAAGGTGAGTCCAAAGTCAAGGTCAAAACTTTAAAACTTAGCTATTTCTAAGTTTTGTACATATTTTACCTGGATTAATTCATCAAGATCTAAATTTATTCAATAAACAAATGTTATTGTATTGTTTTTACAGTGTGCCAACACAAAAATTAAGTTCTTTTTATGCAATATTTTATTTAATGTAATGAGATGTAAGTGGTATTATAATTATCCTTACTTATAAATTAGGCAATTAAATTCTGCTCTCTACTTTTGGCTCACACAATTACTTTTATGATCTACTGTTATTTTTTTAAATGCAGTTTTAAAAGAGAAAGAGAAATTTGTCCTCCGAAGACGGTATCATTCATCTTTATTATCACAAATGATTTCCCTTCTCTAGTTCTCTAGTCTCTCTCATCCTTTGATAGAATCAACAGCAACACCTAAAATAGTTTTTGGTCCTAAATCTAAAATTCAGGATCTACCCTGAGGGGTTTAAATGCTGGACTTCTAGTTTCTAGATCTCTTCATCTTCAGTGATCTGTGCTCTTCCTCGGTCTCCTCAAACCCCACCATTACACATTGGGCGTTAGCCTCAAAAATGGCTCCACCTCCAAAATTACTAATTGCTGTCTTCCTATTTGATCACCATTCCCTATTACTTTCTTGTCCCCCTGCTTTTAATCTACTCCAGGGTCTCTGAGTATATTTTCTATGTTACCACCTAATCTCACTCCCAATACACACTGTTAGTATCAAGTATTTGTGGAAAGATTCTATACACATTAATTGAAATTTGCTTAATATCCATTAATTCCTCAAGCCACTTCAGTGTAGTTTTTCTTCATTACTTCACCAAAAGCTCTCTCATGACATCTGTGCTCTTAAAATCCAACAAATATTTTTGATTCTATTTTTTTCCACCTTTTAGCAGCATTTAATAATGCTTACCATTCCTTTCTTTTGAAATATTGCCTTTCTTTGGCCTGTAATGATTTTCTACCCAGCTTACTCCCCTACTACGTATCCAGTTGATTACCTGACTCCATGGACTTTACCTTCTTAAATATCTCTCCATCACCATTTTTTCATTGCCTTGCCTCTTCTGCTTTTTTCTCTCCCCATCAGACAACTACTCAAGCCCTAGTACTTATTTCCTCATTATCACTTTTATAATTTTAAATATTTTAAATATAATTTTAATTTTTTTATTTTAAAGGGAGTAAAACAGAAGAATAAAATGAAACAAAACAAAATAGTAACAGGACAACAGGAAATCCACATTCAGCAGTGTATTACATATTGTTATCCTCTGAACAGTTGCCCCGACCACTGGCCCCAGGCCTGCAAAGTCAATCAAACAACATAAATGTCAAGTTACTACCCTACTTTGGTTATTATCGTCTCAGCCTGTGGCATATGCAGTTGCTCATGGTGGGGAGTGGGAGAGAGGCAGAGGCAGCTTCCTTGCTGTTTTTCTCAGGCCAACAGGGCCTCTGCTGGCCCACAGGGAGGCTGCATTGCTTCCTTGCTGTTTCTCCCAGTGACCAGTCCTTCACTGGCACGTGGGGGACGGGGGCCATATTTATTCCTTATTGTTTCTCCAACAGTATCCAGCAGAAGTAAGATTGATTTTTAACAAGATGAAATCTGGTCATGTCAAATCCCTTCTAAAAAATCTTCAGTGACCTTTTACAGCCTTACAACAAAATAAAATAAAATAATAAAAAAAGAATTTAACAAGCCCAAGATCCACAGGGCTTCATATGGGCCCATCCTGTTTCAGCCTCATCGCATATCATTTTCTCCCCACATGCCCAAGCCCCAACCACCTGCAGACCCTTCCACATGCAAGTCTCCCTCAGCTCACAGCGCACTTGCAGGACCAAGGCTCCCTCAGCTCACAGCGCACTTGCAGGACCAAGGCTCCCTCAGGTCACAGCGCACTTGCAGGACCAAGGCTTCCTCAGGTCACAGCACACTTGCAGGACCATTCCCTCGGCCTGTAATACATTTCATCCCCACTTTCTTTTTTGTGGGCAACCCAGCTTCCTTCAGCAATTAGCTCTGCTTTATTGCAATTATAATCCCTGATCAGTCAGACTTCCCCGTGGTGTTTCCCTATTGCATTTGGGGAGTTTAACATCGGTTTTACTAAGCTTAAACTTTAAGCATAAGGTACTTTTCAGTTTCAGTCATCATTATATTTTTAATACCCATAAAAAACCATTGTACACATAACAATTTATTTTAAAAAGTACATTAAAAGCAGTTGAAAAAGACCTAGAAAAGAAAAGTATCTTGCCCAAGTTCACCTGGTCAGCAATTAAGAGGACTGAGCTGAAACTCAGTTTAGCTGCTGTGAGAACTCGCTTTCAACTGCTACAAGTATATCTCTGTACTAGTGTGCTTTGTCCCAAAACAGACTTAAAGGACTTTTGTAAAATTCAGCAAGAAAACATAAATACCAAGTAGTAAAATAAAAGAAAAGAAAACCAATAGTACATTCATTGTAGGTTAAGCTAACAATATTCAAGGGAGGGCTTTGAAATTTCCTACTTGCCCTATGACAAATAATTTTATGTCTAGCATTTTATGTGTATAAATGTTATTAAACTCACAAAAATAATCCATGAATGAATGCTGAGCCAGAGTATAACCATTCCATATGAATAAAAGTTAACTTTTCTAAAAATAACAACGCAATTTAACATAAAATCTTAACTATTCTATTTATATTCTGGTTGTGTGCTCTATGTAACAATTTCCTTTTTATTTGTGGAAAAGAAATAATTATAATAACCATCTTGGTAAATGAAAGGCATCAACAATTTTAAACATGTATTTGCTTTTATTCCAGGGAGATTCTGGTGGACCTCTGGTGTATGACAAGCATGATATCTGGTATATTGTCGGGATAGTAAGCTGGGGACAATCATGTGCTCTTCCTAAAAAGCCTGGAGTCTACACAAGAGTGACTAAGTATCGAGACTGGATTGCTTCAAAGACTGGTCTCTAGCATGGGCGGTTCATTATTTACATCCATGGCTTGCAGAGCTGAAACTCCTCATCTTGTGTATTATTTAGATTCCTATGTTTGGAATTGTTGCTTTGGCTAGATGTCAAAAACCTCTTCAGGACTGAACCAGTACAATATGATGCAGCCTTTGTGTACCTATGACCAAACTCTCCCTATGACATGATGAAGAAGACACAACAAGTGACAGGTAGCACCAATTCTTCATCCAAAAGAGGAACCAAGGTACTCATTAATAAATAAACAACTGAAGGTACCCTCCCTCTATGGGAGATGAGGAGCATCATTTTTCACAGGATACGAGGAGCTGCCAGGCTGTCACAGTCTTAGCTCATGCACCTGGGATTCTTCTCATGAAAATTAAACAACAGTCTTTCCTGAAAATTTGGAGCTTCAACATTCTACAACTGAAGACAGCACATTTAATGAAAAGAATGGAGAAGCATATAATCCAATGTAACTTGAACTCTCACCTGGGTTTATATCCCACAGTACAGAACATTATCATTTACCACAGGAGTTGTCATTTATTTAAATGTTTCTGGACTTGCCATTAGCACTGTTATGTACTTAAGCACTAACTTCAGGAAGCCTGTTGTGTCACAAGAACCACTTCTTAGTTCTTCTTTAACAGGATCTGCCATCCATGTATCAATTCCAGTCATCCCCACAAGAAGAGAAAGGAGACTCTCGGGAGCACTTTTCCATTAGTAAAAGAAGGATAAAAAAAAAATACTGGAATGGTTGCCAACACAGTTGGTTGCAAAGGATTACTAACAGGAAAGACTCTAAATTTTTAATGGAAGGAGTTACCCTGTCACTTAGCTGGAAAATCCCTGTGTCAGAATATGGCAAGTGGTGCTTTTGTTAAATTTACAGCTCTCTTGTGCAAACACGCAAAACAGAGCTGGATTTTCACTAAGTGCTGAATAGGTTACCATCTGTTGTCAAGCTTTTCACAACAGAGAGCCTCTGAACTCACTTTTAACCCTCAAAAGTGAGACTTCAATCTGTGCTCTAACTTGTCAGAAAAAAAAAATCTGGCCTATTCATTTCTTTAATGATTGAAACTTTTGTTTCTTTATACATGCCTATGTTTATATGCAATATATGTAAACAAGATAAATATAACCAAAAATATCCTTGTTGTTACATCTCAGTAATATACACATAAAAGGCTCAAGCACACATACTTCTTTTTTAAAATGGAAATTTCACCAAATTCTGAATTAATGACTCATAATAGGAAAAGGAGATCATCAGGAAAAGGAGAGTTAAAAACTTAAATTCTTACACGTACTTAATTTAAATTTTTATGCCTACATATAGCAAAGAAATATCTGAACCTTTGCAAAGAATATTTAGTGCTTTAAAAATGGGCCTGAGTGATGTGGACTTTTTATATTAAAGTTAGTCAAATCTCTTTTGGTAGATACAGGAAAACAAATCTGTCTACAAGAAATTACTTTTCCATATGCAAGTTCTATAATAATGACTGTGCTTTTGTATAATTTTATTTATATTTCATAAGACTGTAATAACTTTTTCTGTAAAAGAATCTGTGAAACTTATTTATATTGATTTAATTATTTCCTCTCACTTGAATTCAGTGATAATTTAACACAAGAACATTTGTGGTTAAAGTGGATTGCCAACTTGATTGGCTTTAAGATCACCTTAGCTGTGATGGTGAACATTCTAGAGACAAGTGCCCAAACTGCAACACATAACCCACTTATTTATTGCAAAGTGGAAACACTGTAATTTAAACCTGAATACTGTGGTTTTAGTTTAGAAAAAGCAACTCATACATTAACATCTTTTGTCTTAAAAAATAAACAACACATGTGCCATAGATTTGCCATACTTCCAGATTTGTCTGGATGGGCCACAGAGGTGTGACCTTAGAGCTTATAAACAGTCATTTACACTTTGCTCTATCCTGCTGTTTTTCTGTGCTGCTTCCTGGGTAGATATCCTCTATTATGCTCTTCCATATTGTTGTTTCTGCCTTGGAGCATATTAACCATGGACTGAACCCCCTGAAAACCTGAGCCAAATTAAACTTCTCTTCCTTTAAGTTGTAGGTGTTGGGTATTATGTCCCAGCAATGGAAAACTAATATAGGAAACTTGTGTATAAAAATGAAATAGGGCCATTGCTATGATTATGCTTGACCGCATGTTTTAAAAGACTTTAGAACTTGCCTAAGGGAAGTGTTTGGAAAAGTTTGGATGCTAGATGGAGAAGACCTAGACTTCTGTTACCAGAAGCAGATGGGTGATTCTCCTCAGAGGTCATATGACCACGATGCTGACAGAAAAGCAGGCAATAAAGCCAAGGGTCAGGTTTCAGTTGGGAACGAGGATTTTACTGACAATTTGTGTAGACTCTGTGTTTTATACTCTGGCAATAAAAACAGTGTGTCTTCATTTTGCCCACATCTTTTAACTTTGTGGGAGACTGAGATTAAGGGTGGTAGACTAATCGATGTGGGACAGGAAATTTGAAGACATCGCAGCATTCAGGCTGTCACTTGAGCATGGTTAGCTACTTTAACCAGATTTATAATGATAATTGAGGATAAAAAGTAAAGAAAAATTTGAAAATCTTAAAACTATGTGTAAAGTTGGTGCTGAGAATTTTGTGTGATTGTTCAAAAGAGTAATAATATTAAAAAGAAACAAAGGACTTTGAATAGGAATAAAAACAAAAATGCCTTGAGTCATCTAAGAAATTAGCAAGACTCCACCCATCACAGTTGTAGAGGTGAAAACGTATAAATCATTCATTTAAGAAGAGAATTGTTAGGACTTTTGCTTGAGGAAAGACTTCCTAAGAAATTGGTTCCCAGGATTCATTTCATTGAGTTCAGCCATTCAGGCACCCAGAGGCTATCACAGCATGGTCTGAGGAGCCTGGCTGTTGCTTCTGTTAGCAGGAAACCTTGATGTCATCTGTGTGATGTTAGTTTTACTGGAAAACAGAATGCAAAAGCTGTGTAGTCATGGAGGCTTCCACCCAGATTTCAAAAGAGGGCCTGGAAGGCCAGGCAAGGAGCCTCCTGAAAGGTGAAGTAGGCACAAAAGGAAGTTAGAGATGTCAGGAACATGGAACATTTGCTGAGGAAAATCACAAGCAGTGAACAGAATCAGCCTAGGAGAAAATACTTGTGGGAGGCAACCAGCAAGGTCATAAGGGTTAGGCCACCCAAACTCTCTGGAGCATGTATCCCACCATTTGCTTAGAGGCTGGTTATGGAGCTATAGGACTTTGCATTTGCCCTGCTGATTTTCAATATTGTTTGGGACTGATATTTTTCTTTTTCCATAGTCTTCCCATTTTGAATCAGAATGTTTACCTTGTACTATTGTATGCTGGGGTATGTAACTTTTTGTTTAAACAGGGATTCATGACTAAGAGTTTGCCTTGTGTCTCATAGAAGACTTTGGCTTGGACTTCAACAATGCTGAGACTTCTGAGACTTTGGGAGAGAGATTAATGTATTTCAGTTGTAGACTGGATAGTTGTATCATATTAGTCAGAATTATGACCTCATATTTATTTGGAAATTCAGTATAGTTTAAAAAGATGTATTTGAGTATCAAGTTGACAAAGGGTGGGATGTGACAGTTAACATGGATTGCTAATTTAATTGGGATATTCCCAAAGGATTATAAAGCACATTTCTGTGTGTTTCTGGGTAGATGAGAGAGGTCTGACTTTAGGGTGTATATCTGGTCCCTTATCTCTTTTTGGTGTTTTCCCCTTGTTTTACTCCTTTCTTGCCATAAACTAATAATCTTTACTTCACTATGCCTTCCCACTGACCATGGACTGAATTCTCTGAAACTGTGAACAAAATTAATCCTGTCCTCCTTTAAATTGTGGGTGCTGGTTTGTGTCCCAGCAACAGGAAAGAAAACTGATGAATGGAGAAGAATAAATACAAGCAATCACAAGGAAATCTAAGCAATGGAAAAGTGGATTTTTAAAATCTTGTTTTCAGTTTGGCCTATTATTAAATGGTGTTATGGGAATCATATATTTTTACTTCATATTTTTCATCTGTCAAATGGGACATTAAGCTATCTACCTCATAGCATTTTTCTGAGGCTTTCCTGATGAATAGTGAAGTCAAATAATATTTAAGACTTACTTAAAAATATAATTTATTATAAAGTGATATCAATACAAATAATGTTGAAAATACATTAATGTTATAATTAAATTTGTTTTATGTTTTTATTGCTCTGTGAATGTTTCAAATATACTTGTGGTTTAAAACTAATCAGTGAAGACACAGCAGGTATTATCTCTTTTGTGGCAACACTATTGTAATATTCCTTATTATATTTCTAGGAAAAAAGCCAAACGACATATCAGACTTGTTTTTCTTAAAGACATCAATTTTATTAGACTGACAGTAATGAAAAACAAAATCTCAACATAATCTTAGTGGAATTTGGGGCACTGTAAGAACTAAAGAGTTGTTTATAACACCAGAAAAAGATTGAACCAAAAATATTTGCTAACAGTTGATTTCACTCAGTGATACATTCATAATTCAGCAACAATAAGAACATTAAAAATGTATTACTGGAATCTACCTTGAGAGTGTATAAACTTTTTTTAAAGTCAGAGAAACAAGGTGTGGGAAGCACTCTTTCATGCAATCATAAAAATGAAGAATGAACTTACTGAAAGACTGAATTAATGTTAGATTCATAACTTTTAGTACAAGGAAGAATTTCAGAGGTTATTTACATCAATCTTCTTTTATGAGGAAAAGGATATCAAGGCCAAGAGTATTTCTTCAGGGTCATGCAGTGGGGTGCTGTGGGGAGTAACTGAGCACAGCTGAGCTGTGGCTGACCCAGGGTTGGCGAACTCCTTGGGACTAGAGCAGAGTCCCAGGAACATGCAATGCCAGAGGCAGACCATGTAAACAGGCTGACCTCTAGTGCAGTTGCATGTCAGCAGGTGTCCACCCCTTAGTGGCCCTCCCTGTTAACCACACACAAATAGCTCTGAGAATGATCCACTTTCCAGGTTCTCAACAAAGCACTGAGACCTTGCACTTTCAACCCCATGGCCTGCTTCCCCGCCCCGCCTTTATACTGTGTATAGATACAGATTTCAGGGCCCGCATGGCGTTGCTGCTTCCCCGTCAGACACCCACATCCCACCCAGTCCCAGCTTGCTTTTCTTATGTGTCTAGTCTTTTCTTACTCTTCTCTTGGTTCCTGGCAGGACCCCACTGGCCACACAGGATGTAGCAGGGTGCAGCAGTGAAGGAACAGAACTAGAAGTTCTTATATCCAGTCTGCTCTTCCCTCTGATCAGTATGGGTTCTAGAGGTTCCACAGCTAGAAACACCAGAGTCCTAGAAGCCCCTGAAATTAAATGATAATTACCAAAAGAGTGATTCTTGAAAGAAAAAGTGAAGTCAGCTAAGTTCACACGATATTCACCTGGGTCAGTTGGTCCAGACTAGTTTATGACTTAAAATTTATGACCCACTTAAAATTATATATAAGCCTATATAAAGTCTTAATATAGCTCAAATTAGAAATCTACACAATGTTTTAAAATGAGCAGCAAAAGCTTTTGGACCTTATTAAAGTGTCAGATTTTTTGTCTTTGATCTTTTTAGTGGTTTACTACAAAATCTGTTTTACAAACAAAACTATAGAAGGCCATAACCTGCAGAAAACTAAAAACCTTTTAATTAGAATGTTTTCATAGATACTTACAAAAATGAACATTATTTTACAGTTCAAGTTTTGTTCCTTTAAATTTTAACTATAGTTAATAAGAAATGAGGAAAATAACTTAATTACATAATTTTAAAAAGAGAAACATGCCATTGCTCCCAGCTGTCTTCAAGCTGTCAAGTGTAATATCTACCTCATGATGTTGTGACACCTCTATATTAAGTTATGAAAGTAAAGAATATTTAAAATCTGCTCAAAAAGTGCAAAGTTATTCTGGGAAGTAGTTCAATAGAAGTGAATCCACCTAGCATGGACAAATCCCTGGATTTGATCCCCAATTAAAAAAAAAAAAAGACACCAAGAATATTAACTACATCGGCACAGGTCAAACAATGCTGCACGTGTGCTGAGATTGTAAGATTTTATATACTATTAACATTTTTACCAGTTGTGCAGTTTTGTGTGTACCACAAATACTTCTGTTTTATTGAAACTGTATTTAGCATTTTTGCATGAGAAACATGTAGTGCATCTCTTGTGGCTAATATTAATTTATCAAAAAAGAAAAATACTAGCCAATTCAAATAAATTGTTCATTCGTTAGTTTTAAGAATAAACATAATCTGTCTTTATTTATTTAAACCATATTTTACCATAGTATGAACAACAACCATTGGACCTTTTCCAATGCTAATATGTAGCTGACAGTGGAAAATACCAAAATAAGCTCAGATTCAGCATGTTGGAAAGTATTATTTTAAATTATTAAAGTTTCAGTGACTTAAGCCACAAAACTATGCAATAGAGAATATGATAATCATGTGTCATTGGTTTTTCTATAAAATTCTATTTTTGATACATTCTGTTCCACTCTCAGAATATATCTTTCCAACTTTCCTTTTAAAATGTAGTATTGATGATAAGGAAGTTGTCCTGTTTGATAATTCTCTTTTCTCACTCCCAAACTAAATACATCCGGTAGGAAAAATTTTATAGACACATAGAATTGCCACATTTATGGTTTTAATAACAATTTTTCATCTCTATTCAAAACAAGTACCTTCCAGTGAACTTCAAGACTATATCTTCCGATTTGAATCTAGGCAAAGATTCCTCAATGCCTGGAATAAGTTTTCCAACCCATTAATATTTCCTCTACAGGATATACTCTAAGAAAAGAGAGTTCGAAGTTTAAATGTCTGAGTAGAGCTATACTATGAAGAAAACAAGTACAGTAGTTTTAAGTGGAGAAGAAAAAAGGCAGAATCTGAGATTAAAAGAAAGCGATTGGAGAGGCAACAGTTAAGTCACACTACTTGATAAAAAGTTTCATAAATGAAAATAGATGAAATTAAAAATAAATTTCTGTTTTAAAAACAGAAGAAAACAAGTGATTTATTACCCCTCTTTTAAATAATTAAAGGAATATTGGAGTAGTACTAATTTGACACTATTTTTATAATCCTTGCACATATATTAATACACATACATTTGCAAGTTACATAACAGGTATCTTATTATCTGTCTTTTCTAAGATTACACTTTATGTGTGTGTGTGTACATAATGATCATATTTTAGCATGACCATCAGTTTCAATGGCTGCCATTCAGATGACATATGAAGTAGTTGTATCACAGAGACATTGCCCAGAACATCAATTTAGTCTGTTATCCATGTAATTTTAGACAAGGGTGAAGAACTTTCAAGTATGGCGTCTTCCCCTTTCACACTCCATGAACCCTTGATGAGGCACTAAATGAAGACCTTTCCACTGCTGTGCTTGTCCTAGTATGTGTGTGGACTCTGATCCTCCCTTCCTATCCTGCTCTTTGCTTCTCTCCTGCTCATTTAATATCTCTATATCATGCTTGTTTATCAGCTCTGCACAGAACACTGACTCATCGTTTTAGTAAAGTCAAGGCATTATTTTCTAAAATATCGCTTCGTTTGATAAGTAACTGCTTTTCTAGTTGGTTTTAATACTAACTCAGAATTCTTCCACCTCCCAAATACAAACTTCCAAATATTAATGTAGCCTTCTAATATTGCTTGCTACATGTGAGTACAGATTTGCCTAAGGTTCACACTTCCATCTGTACCACCTCTTGCCCTTCGTGGTTATGGCCAACCTCGTATTGACTCCCCGCATTTGTTGAGGTTCTGGGCATCTGACTTGAAGTATACCTCTCCATCAAATGCCTGTCTTCGCTGTGGTCAATGCCAGCATCCAAGTGGACAATCCATACCTTCCCTCAATTCCTAGGGATCGCAAATCCAAAATCCAAATGACTAACTTTCACTCCACTCTAGCAGTCTGGTTTTCCCTTTCATCTTATCTTTCAGGGTCTCCATATCATCTTCCTCTTAAAGACCATACTTCCCTCCATGTAAACCTGTTGGACTACACTGTAAATAGTATAACTGCTTTTCCATCGTTATGATCATTAGCTTGCAGCCCATGAATCCAGCAAACTCCCAGCACTAGGTTAATCCCAGAAGTCACTACATCTTCTCTCATGACTGGAAGCAGTGAACAAAGTTAGAGAAAATTCAATCAATGTACTAATGCCATTAAAACTTTGGGATTTCTCATTTTTGATGTACTATTAATGACACCGGATAATCATTTTACATCTCTTTTGAAAACATATCTTTCCTCAATGGTTGTTCCAACGAAGCAACATTTCCCTCACCACCAGCAGTCACTGTGTGACACTACAACTACATTGAGAAAGTAAAGAACAGATAAAATTATCCACAATTTCCACATTTCACTTTCACATTGTTTGTATGTTGCTTGCCTCCTTCCCTCTGTCCCTTCAAAGTCTTTCATGATAAAACCACAATCATCTGTTTTACTATTTTCCTCTGTTCTTACCCTAGATATTGGTTAATCACTTTCTCTCCCATCCTCCCATATGTCTCTCTCTCTCTCTCTCTCTCTCTCTCACACACACACACACACACACACACACACTTTCTCATCTGAATCCTTCTAATCAGGCTATAAACATTTTTCTTCTTAACTTTCTCCTATCATAGTAATACAGACAGCTGAGTTAGATAGAAATATTATAGGCAGTCAGACAGGGCTGGGCCCTCAAAGGAGCCAGAGCAGAAGTTCAGATACCTTGCAACTGTGAGAGAGACAGACACCTCCTGCTGTGGGCCAAATCTAAAGACAAAAGGCAAAGCAAATACAACCACATCCTAAGGATGGACAGTCCAAATAGTTCTCTATCACCCTGAGGAAATCAGAAGTCAGCATCCCACCCCCTACAGGAAGAGTCACTGCCGTTAAGCATGCCCGCTTACTACAGTGACTTGCTCCCCCTATTTGTTCCTAATTTAATCAATTTGACTTGAGCAGTTAATCTTATTGGTTGACCACAGTTCTGTCCCGCCTTATGCCCACCTAGCAAATTCTCATTTTTCCCCACCTTTGACCCATCTAACCTCATGCTTTTACTCTATAAAAAGACCCTAGAAAAGACAGAGTTCCTGGCAACCCGCCAGGGACCCCTCCTGTCTCTCAGACAGATTTCTTGCTTTCAATAAGTATATTCCACTCTTTTTTTTTTTTTTAATACTGGGTATCGAACTCACAACTGTGTGCTTGCAAGGCAGGAGCTTTGGGCACTGAGCTAAATCTCCAGCTGGTATATTCCACTCTTAACCTCCATTGTTTCTAAAATTCATTCTTTGATTTTAGAGAACATGAACTCACGGACATAGTAGGTTGGGAGTTTCATTCCCCTGTATCAGTAGGACAAAAGGGATCATGAGAGGGAGGAAGGGAGGAAGGCAGATCTCCAAAGCATGTGCCTTTAACCACCGCATACAAACCTTGGCCCTAGCTCAGATGCTTCCCTCTTCCTTACCGCTGCCAGTAATTTCTGTTTCACCAACTGTGAGCCTCTGCTTTCCATGCCTGTGGCTACTGCTCTGTTGGACTCTCAGAATCACTGTCTGTTCTGCTTGAAGAATCTCAAACTGATTTTCCTCCTCCTATCTTGACCCAGTTATTCTTCAGTACTAGCTTCAAATACTGCCAGTATCCCACCTGTGACTTGAACGTATCCCCCAAAGTTCAGTGACAGCAAGTGAGACCCAGTGGGGTTACTGCACATCAAAGGGGTGGCCCTCAGGAATGAATTGATGTTACATTTCCTCGGTTAGCTCAGCTATTACAAGAGCACTTTGCTCTAACAGAGTCCACTTCTTCTTGCCCCCTGCCCTTTGGCAGGATGCTTGTCCTCCTCACCTTTCACCATGGGATGCAAGCAAGGAGACCTCACCACATACTGAGAAGACACCAGCGCTTGCCTTCCTGGCTTCTAGAATCAGAAGCCAAGTAACATGCCCTTATTAATAAAATCACTCAGCTGTGGTGTGTTTGCTTGTTTGTTTTTTACAGCAACACAAAATAGATTAATACCAAAACCTCCACAGAGGCTTCAGGTCTCTCACCCAGCAATGTGACATACAATTGTGAAATATAGACAAAGAGAAATAATGACCAATGTTCTCTGTTGAAATAAAAGCCACAAGTCCAAAAGCTCATGGCTTTTATTGGTATCAATCAGGGAGGTAGGTAGGGATTGTGGCAGAGTGCCAGGGAAGAAAAACTTCACAGGAATTGGTTGTAAGAAGAAACAGAACAATTCTGTGCCAGGAACACTCCAATTAGCAATTTTCTTTAAATTATGAAATAGGTACACATGGAAAAATGGTAGCTGAAGCTATACCAGTACACGTTACCAAGAGAAACGCTAAACTTCTAAAATCTCATTTGACAGTTGTATATAGCAAAATATGCTTATATCCATCACAATTTTGAATTTAGAAATTATTTTATTGCTATATATTATTATTAAATTTTTGGCGGAGAAGCATATTCATTATTATATCAAAAATTGTAAAATATTTTTACTATTATTTTCATATGTTTTTAAAAAATACATATAAAAACATCATTGTGAGAAGAGGTACATAATCTTCACCAGTCTGTTAAAGATGATCACAGACATGGTGCAAAAAAAGTGATTAAGGGGCCGGCAAGCCGCGGCCGCCAAGGACGAGACCCATCAGCATCTCCTTAGGTCCTCATCATGTTAGAACTTAGTGCACTGGGAAACCGAGCAACCAGCTCTCTGCCCTGGTAAGTGCTGTGAGCCCACCGGTGCGTGGGCTGAGAATCAAACATCCCCCCTTCTCTGTTAGCAAGTGGGAGCCAGAGATCTGAGCACCTCTTGTGAGGTTGACTATTTGCAATATAGCATATAAGGGGGGTTTCCTTCTACCATCTCTTTGAAGGCAAATATTTTTTTATCACTGTTTTACTTTGTTCTGATTAATGGTATTGCTCTATTCAATATTCTGTTTTGATAAGTTCTATAATGTTTGAATTTCCTTTGATTTTGCTATACCTGATTGAAAGAACAACTACTGTGAAGAAAACGAGATATAATATGATACTGTTATCCCGGTAACCTGCTGTGAAGTTCTGTACCAATTTCATTACACTGTCTCAGTTGGCTTTGTTCTGTCTTGTTCTGTGGTATTTTACTACTTTTAAAAAAGTAAATAAATAAATTTTTAAAATAAAAATAAATAACAATAACAAAAGAGATCAGTAAGGTACTGAGCAAGTTGAAACATGATATAACTAAACAGATAATGGATTTAAAAAGCAAAAGAAGGAAAAGAAAGTGCTCTAAAGGATATAACTGCATGTATGTTTAAGTGTGTAGGATTGATAACCATGTTGCTAAGTTATTCCTGGATAACTGAACAGAACTGTTTGCAGCCTCACTGTTTGAATATCCACTTTGTATGCTTTAATTTTATAACTTGAACAACTTCATCTAAGAAGACAATATGTAATTTATCAACTAGTGATTTCTTACTGTTTTTTTTTTTGAGATTCTGTATTGTTTCTTCCCTTTTTTCTGTTTTGCTTTTTTTTCTTTAAATAAAATTTTTAAAAAAGTGATTAGAGCTGTTGACATTTGAAGACAAATTCATTTTCTTGATGTATGCTAATTTCATCATTCCCCTCTTCCTGTTCTATTTTTCCATTCCTATCTTGTTTTTTGTTTGTTTTGTTTTTTGTCTACTTTCAGCTTCACTCCTCATTGCAGTCTTGGTTTTTTGGGGTTTGTTTGTTTGTTTGTTTGTACTGGGGATCAAATTCATGACCTTGAGCTTGCCAGGCAGGAGCTTATGCCACTGAGCTAAATTCTCAGATGCTTACTACAGTCTTTAAAAAAGTGCTGTAAGCATCCTGTGATATCCCGCACTCACTGTGATGTCTCAATCTCTTTGATGGCACTCCATTTTCTTTATCACTTGAAACAAATGTGGTGGCCGAAACTGTTTTGGAAATTTAACATTTTCTTGGGATATAAATATCAAATGTTCACTAAAACAAGTTAACATTATTAAGCATATAATTTAAAGCACAGAAACCAATGTTTTGCTTTGGCATTATGGCAGATAGAATTCTGAAATGGCCCTCTAAGAGCTTCTGCCTTGGTCCTGCTATGAATATGATAAGATATGCACAAGCAAGAGAAGTTTGCAGATGTGATTAAAGTTATGATTTTAGTCTGTTAAAGTTTCCACATCAAAACAACAAATGCTTCTCACTGTTCTAGAAGCTGGGTGGTCTAGATTAAGATATTGGTAGATTCAGTGTCTGGTGAAGCGATAGATATCACATTCTTACTTCAAGCTCACATGATGGGAGCGGTAAGGCAGTTCTCTTGGTTGAACCTCAAAAGTAGATCTTTTCCTAGCAGAAAAAAAGTCAGAGAGATTCCAAGTATGCAAAGATACACACTTAGCTTTCTTGAAGATGGAAGGACCCCATGTCCAGGAATATAGGGACCAGGACAGACCTGGCTGACAGCAAGCAACGGGTTACTTAGTCCTGCTACAAGGAAGCATTCTTCCAATAAGCTGAAAGTGCTTGGAAATGATTGTTCGTCACTCACTCCAGACAAAATTCCAGCCAGATACTTGCTTTCTGCTATGACCCTTAGGAGAAAACCAAGTTGAGTTTACTAGATGTCTGACTTAGAGAATAAAGATGGATAGAAAACAGCTGTTGTTTTAAAAAACTCAGCTCCTGATAACCTAGTGCACAGTAACAGAAAATTGACAACAGTATACACATTTGTCTTGAAGTACTGGGGATTGAACACAAGGCCTTAACATTGAGCTACATTTCAGCCCTTTTTAACTTTCTGTTTTGACACAGGGCCACCCTGCCTTAGAATATTTTATCACTGTCATTTTGAACATCTCTCTCTGTGTCTCTCTGTCTGTCTCTCTATCTTCTCTACATATGTATACATATATATACATACATATAACTGTTATTCATAAGTCATATGTTTCTGTTTTGTTAAAAACTTTTCTCAAAATGAGGACAGATGGAAAAACATATGGGAGTATTAACTGTCACCCTGAAGTAAGGAAAGACACAGCAAGACACTGAGCCTGGACACGGACACTGCGCTAGGCCTCAGAGAAGCCTTCTTCACTGTTCTCTTCAGCCCTGATTCCCAACAACTTTTCACTTATACCCCAAAAAAACTCCATATCTCTGTTCACCCAGCAGCTCAGGTGGACAGTTCTTCCCCAGGGATTTCAGGGTACCCCCACTTCTTCAGCCAAACATTACGAAAAAGACCTCCACTCCCTCACACTCACCCCAGCTGCCTACTCTGATATGTCAATGACCTTTTGTTTCACAGCCCCTCAAAAAGGACTTTATAACCCACACTATCTCTCTTGTTAAATTATCGAGGAAAAAAAAGTGTGGCCTCCAGTTGGGGGGGTCTGAGGAGAGGACTTGGGGGCCCCCCATAGTGACCCTCAGTCTCTCTTCAAGCCCTTGTCCTCACTCTGGCAAGGAATGAAGACATGGGGCTCTTAGTGGAAAATGCAGTCACGACTGATACGATGTACAACAAAAGTCTGTTGAAAGTGTGGGTGCAGAGGAAGCAGGAGAGGAGCTGTCTTAACAGGAGGGTGAGCTTGAAGATGGAGCACATCCCACTCAAGAGGCCCAGTGAGTCTGAGGTGTACTTCACATGCACAGGGGAAGATGGCTTCTAGAAGTACCTGTTTTACTGATTGGAGCAGTCTAGGCCAATCCGGATCAGCCTTTGTTTGTGGGAAGGGACAGGGTCAGTTGGGGATTTGCTAAGCATGCAGTAAATATGAGTAGCACTTTCACAAGGAGTACATCTCTCAAGCATACAGTAGGGTATGTTTCTCAAGCACATGGTGCACAGATAAGCATGTGATGTTTTTGAAATCATGAGCCAAAGATAAGCATGTGATGATTTTACAACGTCGGCCATTTGGGTTGTGCCCTGTGTTGTTTTTTGTTTTGGTTCTTGTTTTCTTTTGAGTGTGAGTGTGTGTGTGTGTGTGTGCACGCACGCGCGTGTGCACCTATGCTGCTCTAATCTGCCTCTACAAAAGGATACCATGTCTGGAAAATCTCCTTTCCTTTCCGGGGCTTTTTAGCTATTTTTGACTTTGGGTCCCAAATTTCTTGCTCCTTGCAAAACTCCTCTATGAAGTTTCCCGTGAAGATCCCTGAGAAAGAGCTCCAGAAACATTTAATTCCAGTTTCTTTTGGGGACCTCGAGTGGGGCCCAAGCTTTGACCCTACCCAATCCTAACAAACTTTCTTTCTATTTCTAACCAGAAGAAAGGGACAAACTTCAGGGCTACTCGCAGAGCAAGCTGGAGACTTCCTCCAGCCTGTTGCCTTTTCATCCACACAGCTGGACCTTGTATGAAAGTGTGGCCTCTCTGTCTATAGGTTTTAGCATCAGCTACACTTCTTATTCCTGAGGCCAGAAAGGTGACTGACTCTCCACCAGCTCTTACAAGGACACTTCACGCAACATCTCTGACTTCTCGGCCATCATACTTCAACCCTTTTCTCTCTGGCCTGAGTTCATCCGACACCCTCAGCTGGAGCTACCCTCAGTTTCCTTCTGCTACTCATCTGTTTTAACCCTGCCAAGCTCCACCCAGTACCTGACTCCCCAGACTCCACCCCCAACATCAGTCCACTGAGCTCCTTGACTTTGCTCTCACCCCCTTCCATCACAGAACCTTGGAGCATATTGCAGGGCCCCCTATCTTGCTTATTGATAGGAGTGCTTTAAAGACCACCCCTTCCAGAGCAAGGTCATTGAAGGCTGCCATGAGGACCAGTTCTCTAGCTCTCTCTGAGAAGTGACCGAGGTGGCAAGAACTCATCACACTCACTAGAGCTCTACCTCTCACAAAAGATAAAACCATCAATATTTACACAAATTCCAAATATGTATCTAATATCCTCCTACATTCAAATGCCCAAATCTGCCATGAAAGGGATTTCTTACTGAAAAAAAAATTGCCCCTATTAAACATGGGCCCCAAATTCAGGACTTTCTGGAGTGACTCTTCCACTCCATGTAGTTGATGTCATTCATTCCAAGAGCCATTAAAGTCCTAACTCACAGGAAGATCATCTCAGACATCATTTGTGGGGAAAAATGAAGCTGATAGAGTAGCAAAACAGGCAGTTACCTGCTCTCTCTCCTTTCCCCACTTTCTGTTCCCTATTATACCTTCTTACCCTAAGAAATTACTCTAAGAACAGGGGACACCATAAGAGGAACAGTGTTGTTCTTGCATGAAACAGTGTTCCTTAAATCTCACAGAACAAATCTCTCTCATCTTTCCTTGACCAGTTCTAGGCTGGATCATTCCCTTTGCTCCAATTCCTCATCCTCGTGTACATCTCACCCCTAGTTTTAGGACATCTCTACAAAAGATCATTTGTCAAATGCTCAATATATCAAACCCCAGAGTAGCCTCAGACTTCCTCCCTTCCCCAGCCATCAATTTCGAGATCCCTTCCTGGCACTGGCTGTCAAATAGACCCTGCTCACATGCCTCCAATAAAAAACAAGCAAAGATACCTCCTTGTCCTAGTTGACAGGATGGACAGAGGTCTTTCTTTCCTACATCAAACCAAAGGTCCTCTGAAGTAGCACATATAACTCACTGAAATCACCCCTTGCTTTGGACTTCCAACCTCCAACTAAGCCAATAAAGGACCTGAATTTACCTCACACATCACCCAGAAGGTAGTCTCCTCCCTAATGTAATCAAGAAGTTCCACATCTCATTTCAATCCCAATCCCTAGGTAAGGTTAAAAAGGCTAATCACATCCTTAAACAGAGCCTAACCAAGTTTCCCCTCCAGGTCCACTTAGACTTGTCTATGCTCCTATCCTTGGCCCTTTTCAGAATCAGCTCTTCCCCTCAATGCTCGTATTGTGCTCAACCTCTTTGAGATTCTACACAGAAGCCCCCTCACTGCCTTCATGTGCCTTCCTCCAATCCACGCCTCCTGTCCCCTCTTTCAAATCCCTTACTAATGCCCTTAGGTATCTCATGTAGAGTTTTCTGACCCTCTTTTCCCCAACCCTCTGGCAGCCTGGACACCCTCCCTTCTCCCTCCCTGCAGCCTGGAGACTCGGTGTATAAAGCCCTCTAAACCCTCTCAGGGATTAAATACAAGTGGACAGGGCACTTTTAAGTAATTCTGACCACCCTAACAGCAGAAAAATTAACAGGTCATACCTTCTGGGTCCACTTCTCTTCTCTATAAAAGGACTCCCTTTCCTAGTGCACACCAACTGGACTCAGTCCCTGAAGATCTCCAGGCTGCCCCCTGTGCCTGAATAGACAGAAAACACAGCTCGACAGCCCCATTAGATTCTGTCTTTGTGACTTTGCCCATTTTTGACCATACTTTGTGACATTCCCCATTATTTGCCCTCTTCCTTCCTAGACACCATAATCTAAGACCTATGGCTATAAGGAACCAGCTCAGATTGCTCCCCCAAACAAACCTGCACTTTTATTTTCTGTGTTCCACTGCTCTGGTCCTTTGTTTCTCAGTGTTATGCATCTTCTTCACCCCTAACACAACATAGAATCATCCTAGATAGAGAGTCAGACACTCTCTCACACAGATAGAATCATCCAAACCTTTCAGGAGGGTTAGCTCCTAAGAGACACGAGGAGACCCAAAAGTGGGTTGCCATGGAGTTCACTGCACAGAGGAAATTTTATAGAGCAAAACCACTAGGTGGATACAACATGGGACAAAACTATGATCAACCAATGAGATTATAAGGAGGTAATATTGATCCAATGGGGAAGCAGGTCATGTAGCAAGTGTACATGAAAAAATTGAAGACCTTTGTTTAGGAAAGGATGGATTCTGAGGTCTTGGTCACCCAGAGGGTGACTGATGTGTGCTTGGACTCTACTGAACCAGGTGATGCCAATTATCTTATCCCTTGGGGAAGTCTGTAGGCCTGGTCATTCTGTCTTCATCTTGAGACCTGTAATATTTGAGACCTGTAATATCTGAGACCCTGCCTTGCCTGACTGCTTGTAGTATTTCTACCTAACTTAGCCATCTATAATACTGGACCAGATTTAATGGAAACATGCACCATTGCATTAAGAAAAGCTAGTCAAGGCTCATCCAAGGATTCATGAAAACCACTGATCTGGTTTCAGGATCGCACCTGAAAGAGTTGAACACCCAGACCTGAGACCAGACTTGTATTGACTCAGAAGGAGGGGCACCACCCCCCGAAAGACAAATATAAAATTTCTCATAATACCTAAGGGTGTTGCTTGGGTTTGGGACTTGATGTTGTTTTTCACTTTTTTAATTAGCCAGAACCAGGAAATTCTTATTTCCTGTAACAAAGACTTATCAAGTGATTCTTTCCTCCAACCATGCTATTGGCTAACTGTGACTATTTACACATCCCAACTTGTTAAACAAGTTTCTGTCTAATCCTTAAGTAGTCTTGACTCCAGCTGATTCACAAGTCTAAAAGAATACTCAAAATCCTGCTTATCTGCAGAGGAAATCACAAAACAGCAGCAAAGTGGAGGAGTTTGCATTCTCAACAGTGTACATGTATCAGTAAGTTCAGTCTTATTTCATATTTGACAGATTTGTTTTCCATTAGTTTGGTCTCTAGTTCAAATGATTCTGAGCTGACAATGTAATCACTTTTTTTTCTCTTCTATTATTGGAGAAAATAATGACATAATAATATTAATGCTCTTTTTTCAGGAAACCATGCTAATGATTTTAAATTTAGGATAAAAAAATTAAGTTGAATTAAGTTACAATTTAATTTAGTGTTGGAATTTAATGAAAAAACCTAGCCTGCCAATGAGATAATCACAGAAAGGTAAGAGGAAAAGCAGAAGAAACCCTGAAGTAAATTTGTAGTTCTCTACCACCATGGGACAAGGAAAAAAGAGTCTCACCTCATCCAAGAGTTAAGAATATATCATGGTCCTTGTGATCCTCCAAAATTATGCATTAAATTGATATCAAAAAACAGAAAATACCTAAGTTGTACAGGAAGTGTTGTTGTTTAATCCTCATTCTGAAATTGATAAATATAGCTGAAGTTCAAAAACAGTTAAGAACTGTAATATTCTGTAAGAAATGCTTTATTTTTTAAAAAATTTTATTTAAAGAGAAGAAAAAGCAAAACAGAAAAAAGAGTAACAACAATACAGAATTCCAAAAATAAATAAATAAACATTAAGAAATCACTAGCTGATAAATTACATACTGTCATCTTAGAAATGGTTGTTCAAGTTACAAAACTAAAAATGCTTTACTTTTTAAATTAAACAATTAAGAAAAATCTAAGAGCAATTTTTGCACAGCATATAGAAAACGAGAAGCAAATAAATGATTTAATATTTTTTGTATTAAAATTAGATTTAGAAGTCCATGAAAGATAAACCTTAAACATTTTTAATTCTCATTTTCCTGTCTGATTGCATCTATATTTTAAAAATATTTTTCAGCATTCTTCATCTACAAATAGGAAGTAAATTAAGAGGAGACTGCAAATGCCTTTTCTTATAATGCAGAGCCAGAATAACATTTTTCATTAGTAATAAGTGGATATGTGTACATAAAATTTAATTACACAGAACTGAGTTCCTCTAACAGATTTCTTACCAATCATTTAAAATTCTCCGTTTTCCACTTTCCCACTTTATAGTCAGAAATTAAGTTTTGTTTGTTAAAAGACAAAACAAAAGAGGCCGGGGATTTAGCTCAGCAGCATAAGTGCCTGCCTTGGAAGTGCATGGTCATGAGTTCGATTCCTGATACCGATTTAAAAAAAAAAAGACAAAACAAAATAAGCAAGCAAAAGACTTTTCATAATAATTTGTCATATAAATTTATAGAACTAATAAATAAATTTATAGAACTGCTACACATACTACGATTTGCTTTTTAAATGGGTAATAATAGAAACAGGTGATTATTATTGTTGTATTATTATTTTTATTTTTACTTGAGTATCACCAATCCATAGGAAAATTGATGATGCCATGCCAATAGAAATAATTCAATTAATCCATTTTTTCTTAATAGCTACACATATTTTCCAAATACTATTATTATGCATACAGTTTGTATTAAGTTTCTGCTAAAGTTTATATGCTTGTCAGTTCTGTATTATAGCTAATTAAAGGCAAAAGAAAGCCAGCAGAAAGGTAAAAGAGACAAATGATACAGGAAGGAATCCAGGGAAATAGAGTGAAATCAAAATCTTGGAAAAGCAAAAGACCTGCATCTGTTCCCCAGTCCGTGAAATCCTGTGGGAGTCTGTACTCCTGGTAACTTCCATTTTCAGGGGTTTTTTTTCAGTTATCCCCTCCATGTTATGTAGGACTAGATGGAAAGAAATTGAGAAGGGAAACGACACACAAACAGAACGAAAGTAGTTATTTTTTCTGAAGTAGCAAAGTTCCAATTTTAAAAACACAAAGTTCTATCAAAATATACATATGGATGTGTATAAACATTCACACAAGTATACATACATACATTCACATTTTCTTTTTTAATCATACATATTTTAAAATAAGACTTAAAACACAAATGTATTTGTGTTCATTTATGGTTACATGTTTTATAGGTAAATATTATGATTATCGTTCATTTAAATGTATTCTGTTTTTAAATTTTTAACACACATTGGAATTACTATTCTACTTATTAGTGTATTTGAAACATTAGTCTCTGTAATGATTATAACTGATTAAAAGCAAAAGAAAGTCAGCAGAAAGATAAAAGAGACTAATGATACAGGAAGGAATCCAGAAAAATAGAGTGAGATCAAAAACTTGGAGCCAGAGTGGCTCCACACCCTGGACTTGTCATGAATTACTCTCTCTGAATTATAATTTTAGATTCTATCACTATTCTAACACTCTTCCAGGCTAATTTTTGCACAAAATCAAAATTATTTCCTTAAGATAAATTATTTTCTGCACATGCTTTCAGAATTTCTGAAATGGCATCGCACAATTAATAAAACATTCTACACCCTAAATTTCTTTTTACATTGACTATTCTCTATAATCCCCTGAATAATTGAAATGCAGTTCTTTCCTCAAGATATGTGATTCTTAATAGTCTTCTCAACCAAGAGTTTCTCATTCTTGCTCACCACAACATACTTCATGATAAAGGAGGTAGTGTCTGTCCTTAACATCTTAGACCATTACTTTGCATGGCCTTGTGAAATTGTCTTGTTCATGCAACTAACTCTACTGTCCACTCTGTTTTTCTCCTCAGTGCTGTCCACCTAGGTACCCTATTAATGTGCTTACTGTACATCTCCATACCATTTTCTATGCCAAGTTGACATTTACCCTAAGTAGCATCTGTGCCTGGTAGTGGAAATTATTCATTTCCTTGATCTTCTCACCTGTATAATTGTCTCTTCAAATACTACTCTCAGCTCCACACCCTGGACTTGCAGTGAATTATTCTCTCTGAATTATAATTTTAGATTCTATCACTATTCTAAACTTCCTTCTTATAGTATTCTCTTATAAGAGAATAGTAAAGATACTTATTCTTCTAATTTTTTAAATTCCTCAAATGTATCAGTGGCTACCTCCACCACACACACACACACACACACACACACGCATGCACTCACATGTGCACACTTATCCCTTAACTTTGTTTTTCTTGGGATCAATATGTTCCTTATTTGAACAAATTTTTTAATAGCATCTAAAGTTTCACTACATTCTCTTCCCTTTTGTCTCTTCCATCATCCATACTAGATTCAGTTTAGACAAAATATAACTATCTGAAAGTTTGTTCATCTCTGCCCAGAGCTCTTCACAAAAATGCAAAGGTTATGTATTCATTCAAGCCTGAAACTCTGTCCTGAATTCATACATCCCCTATTTCTATTTTCTGCAATTACCATTCAAACTTCTCCAGCTTTCTCAAATTTTCAGTTCTTATCTCTTGCCCTCTCATATTCTACTACATCAGAGAGAGAAAGTGACTGATCATTTAAAGGAGAATTCCTTCAACTTCTTCATACCAGACCAACAACTCTAACTGCATCGATTCATAATGTCAAAAGGATGTTTACAGCAGTCTAAGTTTCCAATCTACTATGTCAAAAACATGTGAGAATGTTAATACCTTACCTCCTTTGACCCACGTGAAAGAAAATGTCAAATGAGTGGACCAAAGAGTTTATAATCTATAAATATGTAAATATGCTCTGAACCCAAGCTCCCTCCCAACCTCACAATATCTACCAACACTTTTTTGTCATTGTAAGTACACTAAAAAGTGTCCCATCCACTAGAAAAAAAGATACCCTCTATTAATTCCACGTACTGAAATGACTTTTCTCTCTTTCCATTCACAAACTCATAAAATGTTGTTGACATACTGTCTCATTTCCTTTCTTTTAATTTTTCTTCTAACTATACTTTTACTTATACCTTTTTATTTTGATTGGTCTGCCATTTTAGACACCTGCAACTAGACCCAATACACTCGCTTATCGTGTTGTGTTTGTAGGTGAATTAGTTCTCCTCATCAAAAAGTTTAGCTTTTTTGAAGGGAATAATCGTCTCCTGGTCTCTCTGTCTCTTGGAGTCTGGAAGGGCACAGCCTAGACAGTCCATGTCAAGGGTGCTTTCTGTACCAGAGGGCACCTTGTGACTTAAGCGTGTCTCTGTCACAGCATGTGCCGGTCGCTCAATTGAAGGCCTTGTTGTCATGGCAACTCTGCTTAGTAACAGTGATTTTACTGTGGCCGTACACTACTTTTGTGAATTCTGGGGTTCTTCTAGACCTACTGGAACATTACAATTCTGTTCCTCCAAATTTATTCCTTGGTCTCAAGTTTCTATTTTCTAATGTGCCACATTGGTCACTACTATAGTAATTCTTCATTACAGCCTATGCTACATAGAGGGAAATGTTAATAAATAAAAGACATGGAGCTTAGGCGAACTCAACCAATTACTACTTTTGTGTTCTTGGGGAAATTTATTTAGCCTCAGTAGCCTCCATTGAAAATGAGAATAATAATATTTGCCTTATGAATCTCACGTAGTTGTTGGGTGGGTCAAACGGTACAGAACATAGAAATTGTAAACAGTAAAGTGCTATATAAATTAAAAGCTATTAATTATCTCCATTATTACTATTTATGGGATCTGTGGTTCACCCTAAGGCCTTACCATTTTTTTCTTGCAAATCCATTTGGAGTCAGGTGGACCAACCTGGGAAAGGACAACTCCCTGCCTTTTCTGGGCCCTCAGACTCTCTGAGGACACTTTCCAGAGGCTCTGATTACATGATGTAATTGTGCCACGCAAAGTAGAAAGAGCTGCTAGCATTTAAGATGGCTTATCAGATACATGCAAATGCCATTGACACTTAGCTGATGTAACAGGGGCCCCTCTAGAGCTTGTTATGGCACTAAAACATTAGGGTGAGTAGCAGAGAAGTAGGGATATGAAAATTATCTAGATAGAGGCCTCTTGAGTGCAGTGTTGACAGAAACTCTAAAGAAAGCAAGGTAGATGTGTAGAGTCTCTACTGTCTTGAGCATAGCAGTTACTGTTTACATTTTTCAAAGCATCTAATTGTGTTCTACAGAGTCAGCCACACCACTGTTTTACTCATGCCAGATAGCTGCTAACTGAGCGAGTGCCCTTCTTCTCTTAACATCTCTGTGGGAATTACCTCCAACTTATAATTAATAAGCTCAGGCTACAGTGCCTGAGGCCAGGTCACATGCCTCATAAGTCCTGAAAACAACCACCCTTTTTTCTGACGAACCTAACCTCCTCCTAACCTTCTTCTTAAAGAGCTAATGAGTCTGCTGTGACCAAAATCTTAGGAAAAAAGTAATATTAGAGAAATGTTGCTTTTTATTCTGTTCAATATTATGGGTGAGATGCTCTGGGGAACTGTCTGAAACAGGCAGAGTATTATGTAAAAATGACCCTCTTTTGTTTGAAACCTATTGATGCATAGAATCATGTATTACCACTCTGTCTGTGAGCATCTCTCAAAATGTCTGAAACATGACAGTGCAGATAGAAACGTTAAGATGCAACTCAGTACATCTAATATCTAGCAGGATGACTTATACTATGGTGTGTACTTGAGATTTGCTGATAGAGATGTTAAGTGTTACCACCACATGCTTGAAAAAGTGCCAACTTGGCAATTTTGTGATATGCTAATTGGCTTAGTTGTGGTAATAATTTCACATAGGATGCATTTATGAAACAATATAAACTTTAAATATATATATACACACACACACACACATATATATATATATACACACACACATATATGCCATTATCGTCATAAAGCTTATGGGATAAACACAAAGAAATAAACAACTATCTAAATAAGAGCTATCACTCTTATTCTTCCTCACAAGAAAACAGAAACTTATAAAACACTCTTGTTTTTAATTTTGCTTTATGAGGACGTGTTTGTAATATGTGACATGAACACTCACCTTATGGAGTAGGTATATGGATATGACATTCTTAATAAAAGGCAGACCACAGACAGAAAAGATTGAGCAAGTCATGAGAATTTTTCATTAAATTTTCTTGCTCCCTCTTGTTTTGAGTTTTGAGGGAGGCTTACCATATAGTTTTAGGCCCGTCTAACCCAAGCTGGCCTCAAGCTGCTTCAGCCTCCCAAGCGGTGAGATTGCAGGCATACTTCCCCAGGCCTATTGTCTTAATTCTTGACTTCTTCTCCTTTCCAAAGCGATCTGGACTAGTCTTAAGAGGATGAGACTGAAATTCAGGCCTTTCACCTAACTAATCCATACCCCTTCCCTTATATTCCACTGGTGTTACAGCAAGTAGAGCAATGTCAGTTCAGCGACATAGCCAGGATTTATCATTCACTCGAGCCAAACCCTGCATGGAACATGACTGTAGCAACAACTAGAAAGGCAGAGAACACAAGCCCCAAAATAAAACAGAGCAAAAGCCCACGATGGTCGGCATATGTGTTAGTGGGAGTTATGGCGTGCCTAGGTGTCATGAGCAAAACCCAAAGTGGAGTGAGTTTAAGCAACATGTGAAGGGAAGCACTCCAGAGTAAGAGTAAATTCTTCTAGGTAAGAGAAGTAAATCCAACTCCAAAAATGGAAGAACTTTCTTTTAAAAATGATATCATGACCCTCCCATACTTAAAGCTGTTTTGCATAGTCCTTAGAATGAGTCATACCTTGCCATGGGCTCAAGAGCCCCCGTGATCTGATCCTTGTCTGTTTCTGTGGCTGGCTTTCCCCATCCTTCCTGGTACTCAGCACAGCCTGGCCACCCTAGATTCATCTCCTCCAGGAACTCAGCAAGCTCACTCCTGTCCAGCTCTGGAACTTGCTGACATGGCTGTGCTTGCCTCAGGTCATCGTGACCTGCTTCCTCCCAAGTTACCTCCCAGCTCTGATAGTATTTCTTCAGGGGTGACTCCCTGCTACCCAGCCATGCATCCTGCACCAGCTGCCTCAGCCTCTGAGCTCCAGGCACTCAGTGAAGTTTATTAATTGATCTTAATAATCTTTTGATTGATTTTGAATCTGGTGATCAAAATAAGTAAATTCCACGACAGTGGGGGCTCCGGTCTTTATCATTCACCACAGCTTTCCAGGCAAAAATAGCAGTTTTTAGTACATACTGAGGTCTTAGTAAATACGAGGTAAATATGGTGAATTTGTTACAGAAGAAAATTTTAGTGTATTTCTGTAAAAGACACATTGCCGTGAGTCCCCCTCAGGATACGCACCTTTGTTGGGCACAGGTGTGTCCTCATTCTCTCCACTTCTGAAGCAGCTCTGGAAGTCTTTCATCTTCAGCTGCACTGCTATGGCTCCCTGAATGTTCTGAATCAAATCAAAGCATTCAATTTTCACCATCATTTTGATTTTAGAGAACAGCCAGAGGTTGTATGGTGACAGATCGTGTGAATGAGGTGATTGGGGACACCCTATAATATTTTTATGAGCTGCCTTTCCACTGGGTGTCACCTGACAGCAGCATCCACCAAATTTTTCGTCTCGGCTTGTGAACACATTCACCAATGAGGACTTCCAGAAAGTAGCCACAACAATGGGACATGTGTTCTAAATGAGCGGAAGCATTTGGAGGGGGCCTACTGGCAATGTGTCTTTTACTGCAAATTTTTGTTCAGCATTGTATTTATCAAACAAATGAATGAATATTTAACTAAAAGAATTTACACTCTATGCATTAAGAAATAGCTTATGTTTTTGAACCATAGATCACATCATGAGAATTTATATTTGTAAAATAACTTTGACAACATGGTATGATGTATTGGAGAGGGCATTTTCTGGAAATAGATTTGCTAATGGCCACTGTGGTTGTCCAGATGAGACATATAGAATGCCTGAGGCAGGACAGAAATGAAGAGACACATCGAGAAACAATTCAGGGATAGACTGGTTAGGTAAAGGGGTTGCCAGTAAGGGAGTTGTTACATGATTTCAAGCTTCAGAGGTTAGGTAATCTGCAAACTTGTGAATTATTTAATATTTTAAATCATGATTAAAAAGTAAAAAAAAAAACAAACAGGGAAAGAAGAAATAAACAGACCAAGATAGAGTGAAGTAACAAGAGAGCAGAATGCATAGGAGAAAGAAAAGCAAGAGAAAAATGTTTATAGGAGAGCAAGAAAAAATAAAATATTGGCAAAAATGTGGAAAAATTATAATATGCATGGTTAATGGGCAGGTAAAATGGTGCAAGGTTAAACATAAGATTATTCTATGATCCATTCCATTCTTAAATACATATGTTAAGGAAATGGAAAAAAATGAATATCTAGACAAAATTTAACATGAACTTTCATGGAAGCATTATTTATAACTGTCAAAAAGTAAAAACAACACAAATATACTTCAGTTGGTGAACAGATACATAAAATGTGAAAATATTCATAAAATGAAATATTATTTGTCAATAACAATGCAACTTGAGAACACTGTTAAGTGAAATAAGTCAAATACACAAGTTTAAATATCAGTTTCCCTTATATGAGAAAAATATACATATATATATATGATAAATAGCAAGTAGAGAGAAGGTTAAATAATTCCCTGAATTATCTATTCCATTGTTTCCAAAATATTTTAATATATATGCTAATTCATTTCATTTATACTACTAGTTCCTTTTAGTTATTGTAAAGAAAATTACGAGCCATTGTTTATTTTTCTTTGTAAGACAGTCTTTTCCTCTCTGTTTTACATTCTGAGTAATTAAGATTATGATCATCATACACTGACTATTATTATTCTCTTGTTTTGTTATTAAATTTTGGATTATTTTTATAAAGTCTTGCCACATTCTACAGCATGAATGAAGACAAGAAAAATCATAATTGTACAATTCTATTTATGTGAAATGTTCTGAATAAATAAGTCTATAGAGAAAAAAATACACTACTAGTTCCCTAGGGCTGGAGAAATGGGTAGTGACTGTAAATGAGCATGGATTTCTACCTCAGAATACAAACTGTTAAAAAAAAAAAACATAGTGAAGTTAGGAGTGGTAGTGCTTGCTTGTAACCCCAACTTGGAAGGCTGAGGCAGGAGGATTATGAGCTCAGGCCAGCCTGGGTCACATAGTAAGACCCCATGTTTTCAAAACTAATAAATAATATAAAATACAGATCATAATGGTGACCAAACAACTTTGTGAATGTACTGAAAACTATTCATTTGTATACTTTAAATTAATGAGCTTTAGGGTGATACAACAAAGACACACCACACACATGTTGTCAGAACCCAAAATATCAATATGAGACTTATATCTTAATATAGTTGTTAAAGAAATCAAAAAGGGAAAGAAAGAGAAAGAATAAAGACATGAAGGGAGAGACAAGTACCTCTAGAGGCTCAAATGGTACTTTCATTACATGTAAAAGTTCTTCGCAGTTACTTTGTCCTGACGTTGTCCACATCACCATCTGTCTTCATTCTTCCTTTTTGGCATTTACGAAAATTCTCCAGCTGGGCGAGGTGGCACATGCCCGTAACCCTAGCACTCAGGAGGCTGAGTAGGAATATCGCCATGAATTTGAGGCCAGTCTGGGTTACATATTGATTTCAAGCCTGCCTGAACTCCATGGAGAGACCCTGTCTCAAAAAAAATAAATAAATAAAATAAGAAAAGCGATTCCTCCAGCTGTTCCACATAGTTCTTGCCAACTCAAAGAAGATTCTGATTAAGTTTCAAGTTTCAAAATTTATCTTTCAAATAAAATTTATTTCCCAGTAGTCAGATACCATGACGGAAGGACTCACTCACTGGAAAGCATCTGTACCTCTACTGTCCGTGAAGATGTTAAGTGACCAGAGGAAGAGAGATGGTCAGTGACAAAGGATGTGTAATTGAAAATGGTTAAAAAAAAAAGGAAAGAAGGAAGGAAGGAGAGAGAGAGAAACATGAAAAAGAAAGAAAGAAAGAAAGAAAGAAAGAAAGAAAGAAAGAAAGAAAGAAGAAAGAAAGAAAGAAAGAAAGAAAGAAAGAAAGAAAGAAAGAAGAAAGAAAGAAGAAAGAAAGAAAGAAAGAAAGAAAGAAAGAAAGAAAGAAAGAAAGAAGAAAGAAAGAAAGAAAGAAAGAAAGAAAGAAAGAAAGAAAGAAGAAAGAAAGAAGAAAGAAAGAAAGAAAGAAAGAAAGAAAGAAAGAAAGAAAGAAAGAAAGCAAGCACAGGCAGAAGCAAGATGAAGTGCCCCTGGGGTCCCACTTGCCATCTCCAGTGCTGTCTGTCAGTGTTCTGTACAATCTTTTGGATCCTTATCAGGTTTTAATTTTAATTTAATTTTCAATAACTTAAATTTCTTTCAAGAAACACTCTTCCTCATGGAAATTCAAGTAAATCTAAAGCTTTAAAGGGAAACACTCTCAGATTTTGATTAGACCTTAGTAAAATGCCAGTTAATCATATTTTAATGTCAGCTTTCTAGTTATGAAACTTTATGTCTTTCTTATTTACATCATGTAAGGTTATAACAACAGACACACAGTTTGTCAGATCATGAAACACAAAACCCAAATCTCCTTTAATCTTTCGTATACCTTCGGTGTTTGTGCCCACATCACTAAGTTTATAAAAGTCTCATTGTGTCTGGTGGTGCAGTCAGAACGCTGATCACCCCAATTACTCAGCCATTGTTATCATGAATAATAATTCCGCTTCCTACTGGTGTTTTTCCCAGCTATTTCCTCTTCTTAAGTCAATGAAGTAAAAACCTCCAACTTGATGGCCCATTCAACCTCATGTCACATTTTACTGTATTTATTATCTTTGCCTGATAACTCTTTCCTCATGGATGCTCCAATATGTGTCCCTTGTTCTGAGCCTGTGGGTTCTCTTGCAGGCTAGGATTTCCCTTCTCCCTCAAGCTTGGAGTCTCTTCTGTCTGTGGGAAAACACCCTGGGCACAAACAGGGCTTTGCTAGGTCCCCCATGTAACCTTCAATCTGGTCAGAGTTTGTACAATGTTTGCTATTCAAATTCCACAGTTCTGGGCACCAGTTCGAACCCTCGTGGTGGATTTATGAGCTGCATGATCGCCATCCAGTACAACCTTCCCACCAGTTAATGCCACTGTGGCTGTATGACAGCTACCTTGGTATTGCTTCTCAGCTATTTTTGAAACATTAGACTGCCTGAAAATAATAATACTAAAGTAAACAAAACCCCCAAAGTCTTTACCATTTCAGCTGCTGTTCTAAGTGCTCTCACACTTAAATTCGTTTAGTCTTTTTGATGATCCCACAGGAGATATTATTGCTCCCATTTCACTGATGAAGAAACTGAGGCACACAGAAGATCCATGCTGGCCTAAGGCCCAACAGTTGGGGAACCAGGATAAGAATTCAGGCAGCATCACTGCAGACCTTCACATGTAAGCAGCCTCTTTTAGAGCCTTTCAAATCTTTGTCAGTGCTGTGGCAGAAATAAATCCCTTTATTCTTCATTTGTGAATTACTGAGCAACACCTCTTTAGCTAAAGTATGTGAAAATCTCCAGGAAAAATCACATATGCTACAAGATCTAAGGGGCCAGGATCTGAATGTGCACTGTGGTAAAAGATTAGGACATTGAAAGAAAAGGACTGATGCTAAAAAGTAAGAAGAGCTCTTTCCATTCTTAAGAGGGGTGGTTCTCAGAAAGTACCTGCCCATAGGATAAAGAAAGAAATTTAGATTTAAGCGAAGGTAGGTGATGGATTAAAAGAAGAATGCTTTTCAAAAATACTTGGCTCTTTGTGGACAGCTTTCTATTGTGGACTTGATGAATGACTGGCTCTTGTCTCCCTTCACCTTCCTGGTGACATGAATACTATGAGCATCGTTCAGTTAGGGTGTTCCTTCTGTTTGGACAATAGACTTCTATGACTTGATTTTCCTGCACTATATTGCCCCTGTTATTCCACCTACTGGGACAGTCTGTCCTAAGTTAAACTCTCAGAATTGTAAGGACTGGGGGAGGGGAATTCAAGACGGAAAGAGAGAATTGTCCTTTAGTAAATTTAAGGGTAAAAACTGTAATTTTATCTTGACACCGGGTAAATAATCTTATTTCTCTTCTTCCCATGGACAAAGAAATTCATCACCAGCAAAACTGATTGTGTGTTGCAAATGGCCTACAGCAGTTTCCTGCTTTACGATGCATTCTCCTATTTCGTAGACAAACATTTGCCAAGTGCCCATGAAGCACAAGCTTTCACTTGTCTACCACTGGCATGGAAATTAGTCACTGTTTAAGTTAAAATTGAGTACTAAAACAAACAGGGAGAAAAATATTTTGTTTAAAGAAAAAATGAATGTACCTGCATGGCTAGGAAAATAAACTAAAATAATTTGTTACTCGTGATACTATATAAAAGTGTAAGTGAGTCTCAGTGAGGTTTCTGTTGTGAGAGCAATAGTTCAATAGCTAAACATTCTTTTGCAGGTGAGAATTTTGTTGGAAAACAAGTCATTTTTATGACTTGTTTTCTGTATCTGACTCAGAGAACGACAGTGAGAAAAACAGAGGCAGCCTTCATTAAAAATGAATTTGAACTGATTTAAAATTTAAATAAAAATGAGTTTAAATGTTCGCATGATTTCATCATGACACATAACTGCATGTACCTCATGTGTCTCTAGACATACATCCCTAAAAATGGGAGACTACGACTTAAGCATTTTTGGTCTGTAGTAGATAATTAATGGACATGCAGGAGGTACTCAGTAAATGTCACTGAGTGAGTTGTCACTGAATAAATAATTGCCATAGACCTCTACTAATAAAGCACAGGAGTATGTGATCAGCTATTGCCTGTGGTGAGTTCTTCTAAAGATGCTTCGAGTATTTGTAGGTTGCAACGCTCTTCTTCTGTCACAAATTCAGTAGTAGCAAGTGAGAGTGACTGTATCTTGTCAGAAACTCAACAGAATTTAGAATTGGTGCCACCTGAAAAGCTGATGGTTTGGGGGCAGGAAAACTCTAGATTCTCCTGTGCTCAGACCCAAGGATACCAGGGCATCCTCATTCCCACCAGATCACTGCTGCCCACAAGGGTGACTCAAATGATCTCTCCAACTGTGCATCAAGCGCGGGCCCATTTTCCCCTTCACAGTCAGGTCCCACTCCCAGGAAAGACAATTCCTGCTTATTCAAGCCTAATTTTGACAGAATAAAAACCAGCACCTTGAACTCTGAGAACAATATTCCTGTCCAAATTCTCTGTACACTAGGTTTCTCTGGACAATCCATGTCAGAGCTCTCCCAGCCTGTCTCAACTCTACAATTGTTCATTCACATTATGTCTATGGACTATGGGTCCTGACACTGAAAATGGACTGGACATTGGCATATTACTCTGTTTCCACAAGGGTTTCCCATTTTTCAGTCATTTGCATAGCTCATGGTTTTTACCATACACGCATTCCACTGTTACTAATATCGCCTTAATATTTTTCTTTAAATTGATTTTCTTTCTATTTATTCAAATAAATGGAGTCTTATCCTATGTAATAGCATCTGTAAAAATCACAGACTTGAAATACTGCAACCCTGTGTAATAGGTATTATATCATCCACAGTTACGGGATTCAAAGTCCTGAGTCATCACCATTTGTTTCTGCATTACACTGTCTTTTCCCGGTTATGCCAATTAATTTTATTTAACTTCTATCTTGTTTTCTTAACGCTATCCTATTTTGTTTTTCACATCATTACAGATTACACATGTTATAAATGGAAGTTACAGGTTTAAATGTAAAGGTGTGGCAGTTATCTCCAGCAGCACAAGAAATATCTCTAGTTCCAGGTCTCTTGATACCTAACTAACATTTTGATAATCTAGTCTCTGAATGTTTGTTCTTGTTAGGTTGACAAAAATAATCAAACAGTTCTCTCTTTGTGAGACTTATTGTAATCGGAATTACATGAAAATACATTGATTTGCTTACAAAAACATTTTTTCTCAGAATACCTAATATTGTGGACCAGAAAACATGAAATCTTTTTTTCAGTATTCCACAGAAAACGTTAAGATACTGTGGTGCCTCAGTTCACAAATGTTGTTGTTTGCAAACAATTTGGTTCACAAACAGGAGCATTTGGCAAAGTTTTGTCTTGTTTCCAAACTCAGCATTAGATACCCAAAACAAAGCAAGGCCATCTTTCCCACACAAACAAAAATGTGCCATCTTTTCCAACATCTTGGGACAAATTAAGTTCATGAACACTGTATTACCAAATGAAAGATGAGCTAAGAACACTAATCTCTGTTAGTTCTTCAAAAAGCTTTCATTGTTTAATTGTTTGATCACTTTTTATGCTTATATCTTGTAATCTGAATTACTTTGAAGACAGAAATACATGTTATATTAACCAATATTAATCTATTGTTTCATTTTAAAGTTCTGCATCATTTTTATTCTTTTTTTGTTTTTAAACTAAAATTAAATTAAGTTAAAAATTTTAAAAAAGAATTCCAGAAAAAAAATTAACATCAAAGAGGTTAGTTAATCTTCAAGTCCTGTCGTTTTAAATGTGTATGTCTCTCTCAACAGGCCAGGTATACGGGAGAGAAGAACACATTCACTGAAACCATGGATGGTCGCCATTATTACTACAGCCATTGTGTTGGCTCTGGCAGTAATTATTGGTCTCCTTGTTTATTTTTTAGAATACGGTAAGCATGTACCTCACTGTATTACTTTGTAAATTTGAAGACAAAAACAATTTATTTCGAAGTCTTAGTATTTTCTAATATTTCAGAATAAAGTTTTCCTCTGAATAAATTTGCATGTACTTGAGAAATAAACCTTTATGCATAAGTATTAGTTCTAGCATTGAAAATCTGGAATGGTTCATATAATATTATTTCTTAAAAAACAATAAATTCACATGCTATTTTATTTATGGTATAATATGCAATAGGCTAAGGGCAAAAATTGTTTTAGTTGAAATTCTAACTTTGAAGTAAACTTATGAAAATATGTTAATGCTTAAATGTGTTAATTATCACTAGCAGGTAATATTTGTCTCAGGACATGACTGACAATCATGGTGACTAGAAAAGTATGTGGTCTTAAAGAAGAGTTAGGGGAGATATTGACCGCAGCTATTGTATGTTTAGTTTTTACAAGTTCACTAATTATGTAACTGACAGAGTGTTTAGGGTTGCTATAACCAGGTACCTGAAGCTGGATGTTTATAAAGAAACAAGCTTAGTTTGGCCCAAGCTCTGGAGGGCAGATTGGGTGACTGCATCCAGTAAGGAGCTGGCTGTATCATAGAGGAGAAGGTGCTTTGATGATGGGGGCAGATTAAGAGGTGAACCTCACGCCCCAAGAAGAAGTCAGAGACTTTGAGGGGCTTGCTTCTGCATACATCCACTTTCATGGAACTAATCCACTCCCATAAACCTCATTACCCTCTTCACAGGACCCCGTCATCCCCGACGAGGCCCCCCATCTTTTAATACCATTATGCTGGGCCCCAAGCTTCTAGCACATGAGACTTCAGGGGACAAATCTTATCTATTCATAGCAATAACATTCTTTAACTCCTTTGCTTCTTATGTTTATACAACTCAGGTGAACTAAATGGAAATCATCCTTTGCTGTTCTTCCTTCCAGATCAGACAACTCACTATTACCAGGTCTCTTTCCAGATCCCCAGTATTGACTATAACCCTGACTTTTCTGTGGAACACTCAAAGGCTAGAACTGATCTGAAACAAAAAGTCAATAATGAGGTAAGCGTGAACTTTGCCCACTTTATTACTACCCAGGAAACTTTGACTGAGGGAACAGAACATGGCAGAGTACAGAAAGCTTTGTTACAGAAAGCAGTATAGAGAATTAGAGATAGGTCAACCTTCAGTGTCAGAAACATCTGTTTTGTGAGTAATAAGAGGCAAATTGAGAGCAAGTTAATTATGTCCTTGTTTTACACTGCCAGATGGAATATATAACGCCCAATTGCTCTGTAATTTCACTTTCTGAAAATATCCCTATGAAGCATTTGAAACATGCTGGTAGTAAAATATTATTGTTCATTGAAAATTCAAATTAATTTTGTTTTATTTGCTTTACCTGACAACTCTGATCAGCGTTACCCCAAGAAGTTTAGAAAAATACATTATATGAAGATCATATACTAAAATGAAAAACACAAGCCCCATAGAAAACCCCATAACTCAGTCACAAAATGAATCATTAGACAGAAACAACTCAATCATTTATTCACAAGAAATATTACCACACACCATTAAATTACAATGTATCTGTAGATAACCCTGACACATTTCCCAGCAGGAAACTTAATGCCAAACATACAAATATACCACATATACATACAGACAAGCTTTTCCACTGAAGACTGGGGTTGTGTACCTGGCAGCTGTTGAGCCCAGCATTGACCAAAGGTGGCGGAGCATTTTCACCAGGTTCAGAACTATTTCCTTAGTCATAATCAGGAGCAGAAGCTGGTGCCAGGAGCTGAAGAATGCAACCAACTGGGGTGGGCATGTCTTTCTAGAAACTTATCCACAAGAAATTTTGATTTCAGGAAGGAAGGACAGGACATGTGTTATTACAGGAAGCACTTTATTAAGGTAGAGACAAACTAATCTTTGGAGTTGGAAACATCTAGATTTATATTCCAGTTTATCTTTGTCACCCTACCAACAAGAAAATATGATTTGAATCCAAATTTTCAACTACAAAGTAGGGATAATTTCACTTACCTCTCTGGGATGGTTTGAGGATTAATAGATGTAATGAATTAAAAGTGTGAGAAGGAATGTCTGAATAGATGCTTCCGTCTGTTTCCACTGCCCTCCCAAAACTTTTATACTCCTCTGCTAAGCACTAAACAGGTTAAAGCAGCATCATTATGGTACATGCCTAAGTCTGCTCCAGCTTACAAGTTTACTTCTGCCGAACAAAGACGGCAGATCTTTGACAGCTTAGACAGCTAAGTCTACTTCTTATTTCTGATACTTCTCTTAGAGTCATCACATGGTAGGACCATGAAAATATTTATCAAGCATATGGCTAGAAAATAAGTGAACAATTCATTAGTATAGGTCTTGGCCTCTAAAATGTAAGTAGAGATAACAATAAAAAGATCATGCCATAGTTTACATCAGGAGTCAGAAAACTGTAAAATGCACGATACTAAATATTTTCAATTTTGTAAGTCATATAGTCCCTGCACAACCACTGAAAGCCCTTTGTGGCTCTCTAGGCAGTGGTTTAGATTTGCATTTAATATTTTTCATTATACTTTCCTTGAGTGATGGCTTTTAAAAAAATGTTTTACCATGCATACATATTCATTTTGTTACATAAATTATATAGGTATAAGATAAGAAGAACACCGTTTCTTTAAAGAATTCCTTTCTAATCAATTACAAGTAAAACATATGTCTATTTGGTTTTTTAACAACTATTTCTTTTTCCATAAACTTCTCATCAACATATTCACGGTATTACATCTCACTGATGAAAAGTGAGTAAATTAACCTAGATGAATGAAAAGTAGTTAACAAGCATTATGTTTTACGATTTGGCAGTTCTTGTCAACTAATGTGTGGAATTAGCTATTCAGACTGAGTCTCACTGAAGGTTTGGCAGATGGTGAGTCAGTGGCAATAAACAGGCTTATTATTACCACACTTTATAATATCACCACCTACTATTACCATGCACCAAAGATTCTGTAACATGCTGCAGTTTCACTAAGAAATAATTCAGTCCAGGCATTTTCACCACAGAGGTACTACCCTTCATAGGAAATCTAAAGGCAAACTAATGATTATTTCTTCTAAGTAATCACTTCCTGCATTTCACTTGATAAGTTATTGGTTTAAGAGAGGTGTCCATTACATATGTTTTCCTTCTCTCCCCTATTTTCAAAGTCAAAACATGGCCTAACATTTTCCAAAAAAGTTTTAAATGCCAATCATATCCATATGTCTGATAGTTGAGATTGAAAGACCTTTGGTAATGTGTCCATTCATAAGCTTCCAAAGATACTCAAATATCTGTACTTCCGACTCCTGAATTTTATAATAGTTGGCAGAACACCTAAGTGTTCACTCTGTGTTGGTCATCTGTGAACGTATAGCAAATTGTTCAAATATCGATACCAATTACAGGGATAAGTATGCTTAAATGGGCTTTTGGAAGATAACTATAAACTCTGAAATAAATGGTGTTTCTATCTCAATAGGCTTTAAGCACTGTGATATATTAAAATATGTGAATTCATGTTTAACAAAGTTGTGTTCTTTTTTTCTTTTTACAGATAGACAAGATATTTAAAAGTTCCAATTTAAACCAACATTACATCAAGTCTCATGTTGTCAACTTTAGGTAATTGTAACTAACTAATCTATATGATTTTAAAAATCTTCAATTTTTTAGTTACTTCTAATTTATTTTCTTTGTGAAAAGAATTTAATATTTTACACATAGCAAGAAAAAAAGCTGGTACAATGTTATTACACTGTTGTTCTTCCTATACAGAATGTTTATAGTGGCAGAGCTTCTCCAATAATAATGAAATATATCATACTGATTGGCTCTTTAAAGACTTTTGCATTGTAATTGAAGATTCTTAAATCATTAATTATGTCTCAATTTGGAAAGGGGAGCCTCTGCCACAAGGTGAGTTGCAGCTCACTGGTGCAGGCCCGGGAAAAGTTTGGGACCATCTATCCCGGCGTTGGGTGCCCACCCAGCCCACTAGGACACTGGACTAGGCTCCAGAGGTTCCATGGGCTTGAGTGGACTGTGCCCAGCAACCTTCATTCAACCTGGGGAGCCAGGCCCGCTGAAAGGGGAGCCAGGACCACACCGCTGCCTCCAGGTGAGTTGCAGCTCACCAGCGCAGACCCGGGAAACGTTTGGAACCATTGGTCCCAGTGGCTGGCTTAGGACACTGGGCTAGGCTCCAGAGGTTCTTCAGGCTTGAGTGGACTGCACCCAGCGACATTCATTCAACCTGGGGAGCCAGGCGCATCGAAAGGGGAGCCAGGCCGAGGCCGCACCACAAGGTGAGTTGCAGCTCACCGGCACAGGCCCAGGAAAAGTTTGGGACCATTAATCCCTGTGGCTGGGTGCCTGCCTGGCCCCCTAGGATACTGGACTATGCCCCAGAGGTTTCTTGGGCCCAGTGACCTTCATTCAACCAGGGGAACCAGGCCCACTGGGGAGGGGAGTCAAACCCACGTGAGTCCCAGTAAAGGAGGGTGCAGGAGGTGATTTCCAACACATTCAGGGAAAGCTTTGGGACATCACTGGAAACATGGACATATAGGAAAATGACAAAACAAAAGACCAAAATGCAATCTCAAACCTCCAGCCCATCCCAAGAAAGCCTAGGAGCCATGTACATAGAAGAAAATATTAGCCATACACCTGAAATGCTTGAAATGATATCAACTGAAATAAAGAAGCAAGTAAGGGAAGCTATGCAAGAATTCAAATCAGAAATATTCTCCCAGATAAAAGAAGAAATGATAAAAGTAGTGAAAGAAATACTGAATGCATCCAATGAAGACACAGTTAAAATATTAGAGGAACAAAGCAAAAAGATAGAATCCCTGAATGAACAGTTTAAGAGACAAACAGAATAAATTAAG
>PVLA01003384.1:204820-216054 GCA_004027455.1 Hydrochoerus hydrochaeris
TGATATCAAGAGGCTATTTACAGAAGTAATAGCTGAAAACTTCCCAAACATGAGAATGGAAACTGACATACAGATTAGTGAAGCATACAGAACTCCAAATAGCCATAACCAAAACAAAAATACACCCAGACATATAATAATCATCATCCCAGAAATCCAACATAAGAACAGAATATTAAAAGCTGTTAGAGAGAAAAGACAGATCACCTATAAAGGAAAACCTATCAGAATCACAGCAGACTTCTCAACACAAACAATGAAGTTAAGAAGAGAATTGAGTGAATTGTTTCTGATCCTAAAGGAAAATGACTTCCAACCCAGACTGATGTACCCTACAAAACTGTCCTTCAAAATGGATGGAGAAATAAGATACTTCCATGAGAAAGAACAACTGATCTTTGTCATGATCACCTAACCAAACCTACAAAGAATACTGAAAGACATTCTAGATACACATAGGAAAAAACCACTAAGCAAGACCGACAAACAGAATGGAAAGTTAAGATACAACATCAGAAAGATAACATGTCAACAATAAACCAATATATGAAAGTTATAACCATTAATGTAAATGGCCTCAATTCACCAATTAAAAGAAACAGACTGGCAGAATGGATAAAGAAACAATGTGCAACCATATGCTGTCTACAAGAAACCCATCTAACCCAAAAGGAAACTCATAGGCTGAAAGTCAAAGGGTGGAAAACAATACTCCATGCAACAGGAACTCAAAAAAAAAAAAAAAAAAAGCAGGGGTAGCTATTCTGTTTGCAGACCATGTGAACTTCAAACCAAGAATGCTCTAAAGAGATAAAGAAAGTCACTACATACTAGTTAGGGGAAAACTTCAAGAGGAAGAGATAACAATCTTAAATATATATGCACCAAATTCCAGAGCACCCAGCTACACAAAGCAAGTATTAACAGAAATGAAAAGTCAAATAGGCAATAACACAATTACAACAGGAGACCTTAACACACCATTGACACAAAGGGATAGACAGAACTAGACAGAAAATCAGCAAAGAACAGAACTGAATCATACCTGTGAACAAATGGATTTGACAGACGTATACAGAGTGTTCCATCCAATAACATCAGAATATACATTCTTCTTAGCAGTACATAGGACATTCTCAAAAATAGACCGTATATTAACCCACAGAATATATTTAAGTAAATACAAAAGAATTGAAGTTATCTCTTGCATGTTTTCAGATCATAGCACCATGAAACTAGAAATTAATGATAAAAGTAATTGCAAAAACCCCACAAACACATGGAAATTGAATAATACACACTTGAGCAATCAGTGGGTCACAGAGGAAATTAAAGAAGAAATTAAACAGTATCTACAAGCAAACAAAAATATAAATACAACTTACAGGAACTTGTGGGATGCAATGAAAGTGAAAGTGGTCCTTAGAGGAAAATTTATTGCACTGAGTTCCCATATTAGGAAAACAGAATGAACACAAATAAGCAACCTGATATTACACCTCAAATATCTAGAAAAAGAAGAGCAAGACAAGCCCAAAGCCAAAAGAAGGAAGGAAATTATAAAGATCAGAGTGGAAATTAATGCAATAGAGACTAAGAAAACAATACAAAGAATCAAGGAATCAAAGAGTTGGTTCTTTGAAAGAATAAATAACATTGATAAACCCCTAGCCAACCTAATTTTAAAAAGAAGAGAAAAGACTCAAATTCACACAATACAGAATGAAAAAGGTGAAATCATTACCGACCCTGTGGAAATACAGAAGATCATCAACAACTATTTTGAAAACCTCTGCTTTCATAGGTTTGATAACACAGAAGAAATGGACAGATTCCTAGAAACATATGAACCACCCAAGCTGGATCAAGAAGATGTAAAACTGCTGAATAACTCAATTTCTATTAATGAAATTGAAAATGTAATCAAGTCCCTACCAAAAAAGAAGAGCCCAGGCCCAGATGGATTCACTGTGGAATTCTACAAGAAATACAAAGAAGACTTAATGCTGACACTCCTCAAACTCTTCAATGAAATTGAAAGGGAAGCAATTCTCCCTAAGTCATTCCTGGAAGCAAATATCACTCTAGTACCAAAACTTGAGAAAGACCCAACTAAAAAAGAGAACTACAGGCCAATCTCCCTAATGAAAACAGAAGCAAAAAGTTTCCATAAAACATTGGCAAACAGGATGCAGCAAATCATCAAGAAGCTTATACACCATGACTAAGTGGGATTCATCCCAGGCATGCAGGGATGGTTCAAGATATGTAAATCAGTGAATGTAATCAACCATATCAATAAAGCCAAAAGTAAGAATCACATGATCATTTCTACAGATGCAGAAAAAGCTTTTGATATGATCCAACACTCACTCATGGTAAGAACCTTATAGAGAACTGGAATACATTGTCTTTACCTCAATATGATAAAGGCCATCTATGACGAACCAACAGCCAGTATCATAATAAATGGCCAAAAATTGAAAGCCTTTACCTTGAAATCAGGCACAAGACAAGGATGTCTCTTATCACCACTCCTATTCAACATAGTACTGGAAATACCAGCCAGAGCAATTAGACAAGAGAGAGAAATAAAAGGAGTAAAGATAGGAAAAGAAGTTAAATTATCATTATTTGCAGATAACATGGTATTCCACATAGAAGACCCCCAAAACTCCATTGAAAGACTCCTAGATATAATAAATAAATTCAGCAATGTAGCTGGATACAAATTCAATACTCAAAAATCAATAGCATTCTTATACACTAACTACAAAATCATTGAGAGAGAAATAAGAGAAGCCACACCCTTCACACTAGCATCCAAAAAAATGAAATACTTAGGAATTAATCTAATGCAAGATATAAAATAGGTGTACAGGGAAAATTATAATACTCTGCAAAAAAAAAATCGAAGAGGACCTCAGTAAATGGAAAAATATCCCTTGTTCATGGATAGGAAGAATAAATATTGTAAAAATGGCCATTCTCCAAAAATTGTTATACAGATTCAATGCAATCCCAATGAAAATACCACTAACATACCTCATAGATCTAGAGAAATCACTCCTAAAATCCACCTGGAACCAGAAGAGACCTAGAATAGCAAAGGCAATTCTAAGCAGCAAAGCCAAGGCAGGAGGCATCACAATCCCTGACTTGAAGTTATACTACAAAGATACCTCAATAAAATCAGCATGGTCTTGGAATAAAAACAGACCTGAAGATCATTGGAATAGATTAGAAGATACAACTTCAAACATACTCAACCACCTTATCTTTGATAAAGGGACCAAGCATGTTCACTGGAAGAACAATAGTCTCTTTAATAAAATGCTGCTTAAAAAACTGCTATCCATATGCCAAAAACTAAAATCAGACCCATGCTTGTCACCATGTAATAAACTAAAATCTAAATGGATCGAAGATCTAAATACTAAAACAGAAACACTAAATCTGTTGGAAGACAAAGTAGGTAAAAATCTTGAAGACATAGGGGTTGGTAGAGAATTCATGAACAAGAACCAAACTGCACAGGAAATACTTCCCAGAATCAATAACTGGGATCATATCTTATTAAAGAGTTTCTGAATGTCCAAAGAAATCTCCAGCAGAGTGAAAAGAAAACACACAAACTGGGAAAAAGTCTTAGTGAACTGTCCCTCAGACAAAGGACTTCTGTCTAGAACTTACAAGAATTAAAAAAAATTAGACCCCCAAAATTCAAAGACCCAATCCAAAAATGGGCATCCAAGATAAACACAGTTCTCAGATGAAGAAGTATGAATGGCAAATAAATACATGAAAAAATGTTCATCATCACTGGTCATTAGAGAAATACAAATTAAAACCACTCTGAGATTCCATCTCACTCTGGAAAGAATGGCCAGGATTGACAAAACTACCAACAACAAATGCTGGAGAGGCTGTGAGGAAAAAGGAACTCTTCTGCACTGTTGGTGGGAGTGTAGACTGGGGCAACCACTGTGGAGGTCAATCTGGAGATTCCTCAAAAAGCTGGGGTTGGAGGTCCCATTTGACCCAGCTATTCCACTCTTAGGCATATCCTCAGAAGATCTGAAAACATCTTACCACAGTGATATATGTGCACCCATGTTTATAGCAGCACAATTTGTAATAGCCAGATCTTGGAAACAACCTAAGTGCCCATCAACTGAGAAATGGATAAAAAAATTGTGGTACTTTTATACAATGGAGTACTACTGAGCTATAAAGAATGATCACATTGAGATATTTATAAATAAATGGATGCAACTTGAATCCATACTCATAAGTGAAATAAATCAATCTCACATGTATAAATACTGTATAGTTTCCCTAGTGTAAGAAATGGTAAGTGTACAGAAGATTTTATGGTAATCATGATTCACCATTATATTGCTTTGAAGTCTTATGTTTTCATTCATTGGTTGGAATGGTTTTATTCTGTTTTGTTTTATCTTAATATATGTGATGATATGAATAGTTACTTTGAAGACAAGACAATATGGCAGCCATTGTTGATTTAATATCATCTTGCTCTGAAGTCCTACCATGCTTTTTTTTTCTATTACCATTGGTTCTATCATGTTGTGTCTTATTGGATTTTAATATATATGATAGCATAAACAAAACTTTTATGGAAAATGAGATAATATAGTAGCCATTGTTCATCTTCAGTTATTTGGTTCAGAATGCCTTGCAATACTTTTATTCTCTTGAGTGGTTTTATTCTATTTTGTTATGTTTGACAGTATTGTGTGTAAAGCTAAGCTCAACTATTTCAAAGAAAGAGACATTATGATAGCTACTGTTATTATCCAGTTGTCTTGTTGTGAAGTGCTGTGTTGCTTAGATTGTTCTGCTCTGATCTGCTTAGATCTGTCTTTTGTTTTATTCTCTTTAAAATAAAAAAATTATGTCTCAATTTTACTTCACAAATTATTAACAGCTATAATGAGTTTTTTAAATGCAAGAATCTATATTAATATAGATAGGACATACTTAGAGTATATCCTATCTATATTAATATTAATAAAGCATAATGTTTGAGGTATGTTTTTTGAAGATGTAATTATATTTAAGTATTAATGTAGGAAACATTGATTTCTATGGCTGTAACCTCGCTCATTCTTTCCCCTTGTTTTACAGGCCGAGTAATCCTGGGGTAAAAGCAGATGCGCTGCTCAAATTTAAGTTTCCTTCTAAGAACGCAGGCGCTCTCCAGAGAGAAGCTGAGACGATTGTACATAAGAATTTGAAATCCGATGAGAGCTTCTTGAAGATAGATACTTCGTTACCTTTTCTTAAAGGCAAGAAGTGCTACTTTTTTCTTTCATTTTTATGGCTAGTAATTTCAAGAATATTCTTATCCATGGAGAAAGATTCTTTATTGCACCATAAAATAAAATTTATCATTTAAAGTATCTTAATTACTAGATAATAAATCCCCACATAACACCAAAGATTATGTGTCTTCGCCCAGTAGGGAAGCTATTATGTAAAACAAGACCTGTATGCTTAGTCAAAGATGGTAGGAACTATGCTCTTTAAAAAAAACTTCCTGAAATGTTTTAAAGTAAGTCTCCGTGAGATAAAAACCCACCTTAGGCTCCTGACACAGTTACTGCGAAGGCTGGCTCTTTCTCTGCAGTGTTCTCAGTCTGAACCCAGAAGGTGACGGTGCCGTGGACACCTGAGCCACAGTGTATGGCACATGGCGTGACCTGGGCACCTCAGGGCATCACTTTACCATGTCCTCTAGCAGTGCCAGGCTGGTAGGGTTGGCCCACTTGTGGAGTGGGCAGAAGGAGAAGAAAGATGCCAGGCCCGGATATGAACTGTCCCGGGGATAGAGGCAGCCTCATTTTCAACACAGATGTAATGAACTGGTGGAGAAATTTGTGAGGTATAAGAATAAACAAAGGTTCTTATAACTCTAAGACTGTTCTGTAAAGAAACTTACGAAGTAAAAAAACATCTGCTAGGTTTATTTCTATTTTTATGCATTCTGTGTGTTTGTATTCTTTCTGATGTTCTAGTCTCTTTCAGTTATCATTTATTTTTTATTTGTAGTTCTTTTAGCCGCTAAGAATAGGACCATTAGAAATAAATCCCCTTCAAGTCTCTTTTTGGTACTGGGAAGCTGAATTCTAAAACTGCAAGGAACCAGTCCTTTCTCCTTGGTCCTCTGTGTCTTGGGTGGGAGAGTTTAGTCATGACACAGATGCAGAAGTACCAGCAGAGTTTACTGCGAAGAGAACAGAAAGATCACCTCCGAGTGAGAAGGCAGGAAGTGCCAGGGAAGCCACGCCACCGAGTGGGCACTTAGGAATCTTTTTATGCACGCTGAAGTTATGCACACTGCAGGTTAGGGAAGTACAGCGATCACCACTGTCCTACGGACACGGAGTGTGTGCTTGGTGACGCTGTCCTTAGAGGCCGCTTTGGAATTCCCATGCCTCCTTGCTCTTTTCAGGTGGTCACTGCCCACATAGGGGCTTAACCGTGTACGAAATTTACAAAAGAAATTTAGCAGGGGGAAAAATCTAATCTAAATGAAGACTCGGCCCAAGGCAGAAGGGTCTTTACAGGTTTCCTTTCCTGCTATCCTGGGGCCACAGGCCATGGCCACCAGGAACGCTGTGTGCGTGGGAAGCGAGCACCCCTGTACTGCGATGAATGTGCACAGTGTGTAACCCTAAGACTCAGGATGCTGCATGGGGTGGTTTTGGCTCTCAGACCTCATGAAGGATTAGAAATGCATCGTACACCAAGGTCTGTTTCTTCATTTCACTCTAGCTGGCAAAGAACTCTGTTCGGCAACCCTTTGTCCTTCAGGTCTGTTAATGTCAGAGTACTCACCTACCATTTTCATCTGTGACTATATATTTTTTTTCTCTATAGTCCTCAAGGATATTTTCACTTACTTATGGGATTCTGGGGTGACAGTTCTTTCTTTCAAGAACTTGAAAAATTTATAGTATTTTCTTTTGGCTTCTATAGTTTCACATGAAAAACATGTCTTTAAAATAGTTTTCCTTCATAGGTAATGTACAATTTTCTGTTTTTAAGATTCTTTATTTTGTCTTCAGTTTTTTGTAATTTCATTGTGGTCAGTCTGGTGTGAAATTCTTTTGGTTTATTCTATCTTGGTTTTCTCAGCTTCTTGAATGTGTAGATCTCTGTCTTTCAACAACTCTGACAAAATTTTAACCATAAAGGTTTTATTTTTTTTGTAGTATCACTCTCTTTAATCTACTGCTAGAAACATGATGATATGTTAGACTATTTTGTTAGTATTCCACAGATCCCACAGGCTTTTTTGATTTTCAGTCTGTTCTGCTCTGTTTTTCATACTGGGTAAATTCTACTGAACTGTCTTTGAGTTAGCTGCTTCTATCCTCTGTCATCTTTGCTGTGGTATATATTGGCACAATCAAGCAAGTTGATTTGTTATTATTACTATTGTTATTATGATTTAGTCACTATATCCTCTTGTTTCATAATTTTCAATAGCCATTTTTTATTACTTCTATTGCTTTGTTAATATCTTGTATTTTTTCATTTGTTTCAAAGAAATTAGACTTGATCTAAATTATATATATGGAAGCTCTTTAAATCCATGGAAATACTTCTAGTCTTTTATTCATCTCAAAATTAGTATTGGTCAGTCGTCTTTTCTTATGAAAACTGCAGTTTTCCTTTTCTGTTATAGTTGTGGTAATTTTTTGTGTGTATGCTCAACATTTTAGTTTTACTATGTCAGGAAGTTCTTGATCAGATTTAATGCTTCACTTTAGCAGGCAGTCAGCCTAATTAGATTTGGAGTATAGAGTCTTGCCTACATTTCAGTATCAGGTTTTCAGTTTGGTTGCTGGTGTCATCTCTCAGCTCTGTTTCTCTGGGATGTCATGTATCCGTGCACCACTGGGCAGATGCAAGTGTCTGCTGATGTTGTCTCTGTGAGGGTTTCAGGCTGCCAAATAGGGCTGGGTGTAATGTGAAGAATGCAAAGGGCGGGGCTTCCTGCTAGCCCTCTTCTAGAAGAACGGGCTGCCAGGCTTTGATTCTCAGGTAAAGAGCTTGGGCCTCCTACTTGGCCTCTGCTGTCCTGCTTTCCCAGTACTTTGCACACACAGAAAAGACATTCTTTGGAATTATTTTACATTTGCTTGTTGATAGTTACAGATTGCAGGCCATTCTGATTCCCAATACAGATTTTGTGTGAGATGAAAAGAAAGCCCTCAAACCTACCACTTGTACTTCCTCAAATTCTGAAGTGTTTTGTCATTTCCTCTTCTTTCCAGCTTGCAGAGCTCTTTTCCTGCTACTTGATAACTTTCAGAGTACGGTCATCCCTTGGTATCAAATACTACATAAAAAATGGTGTCACATTTGTGCATGATGTACACACATCCTCCCATGTACTTTAATCATCTCTGGATTTTTATAGTACCTAATACATGTGTTGTATACTCAAAAATAATTGTTATATTGTGTTGTTTAAAAAATAACGACAAAAAACTAGGTGTGGTAGCACGCGCCTGTAATCCCAGCACTTGGGAGGCAAGATTGTTAGGAGTTTGAAGCCAGCCTGAACTGTACAGTGAGACCATGTCTAAAAAATAATGACAAAAAAAATGATGCTAGATGAATTTTTTTCCAAATACTTCCAATACACACTTGTTTGAATGCACAGAAGAATCAACAAATACTAAGCACTACTATAATTATTATTGTGAAGAGACAATAAGCAAACAGTATTTGTTACACTACTTGGCACATAGGATGTAGTAAATTATTATCATTGCTGTTCATTTATTCACTCAGCAAATATGTGTTTGGAATCTATTTGAATCAGGAACTGAAATCTGTGTCATTGTAGAGCTAATATTTTAATTGGAATAAGAAAGATAATGATCTCCTAACTAAATAAACCAGGTAACATCAGATAACAGAGAACAGAGAGTAGGAAGCTGTTTAAATTTGGTTGCCGTGGAAAGCCTTATAAGGAGAGGAATTTTAAGCTGAGAAAGGGCACCAACCAGAAAAAGGCCAGAGGAAAAGCACTGCTGAAAAAGAGGCCAACTGAAACAGAGACTGCTAGCAGGAACACCTCCATGAAGAAACTAGAAGCCCAAGGCAGCCAGTGGGTCAGGAGGTCTGTCAACCTAACAGCGAAAACTTTCCCAGACCAGTTTTTTCCATCATATAGAGCATGTCCTACAGATCCCAATAGGAAGGCTGGGTTTATTCTAAATGCCAGAAGCCATCAGAGAATTGTTGTTGCTGGCAAAACCTAATTCAAAGAAACTTATTCCAATAAACACCTGATCATACTTCCCTCCCTATGAATGCAATGTTGATCTTTAAAGTTTGACATAAAGATCCATTTTGTAACTTTACTGAAACCTTAGACCGCCTTTCATCTCAACACATTATGTGTCTGAAAAAAAGAAAAAAAGTATCCAGACATATAGTGGAGACCTGTAAAACTGGTCTTTTTGTTTAACTTCTATTTTAATAAATTGGCATTGATTAACTTGATGGTTTCTCCCTTCAAACCAAAAGTATCTTTTTCCACACTAACGATTTTATAGTCACGTACCAGATTTTCCTGGGTTCCCCACACACCCAGAAGAGTTTAATTTAGCTGGGAGAAGTGGCGTACACTGTAAGCCCAGCACTCTGAGGGCTGAGCCGGAGGAAGACAAATTTGAGCCTAGCCTGGGCCATTTAGCGACTTTGCAAGACCCGTCTCAAAATAAAAATTAAGGAAAAAAGCTGGGACTGTAGCTCAGTGCAAAGGCTCTGGGTTTAATCCCAAACACCACACACACACACACACACACACACAGTTAATTTACATAGAACTTTTTTTAGAACTTTATTCCACTAAGAATTTTCTGACTAACGGGAATTTTTATTCCAGGCAGAAAAATGCATGCCAGGCAGGCATAGTGTTCTAAATTAAAATGGTCTCATTGCCTTGCACTGATCATGGTTTTGCTTTTTCTAGAAATAAACGAAGCGCAAGCACAGCATTTTGTGAACAGCTGTAAGTTCAAAAATATTGCAGCAATGTTTATAAATCAAGAAGGAAACTGCATCGCTTTTAGCTTTCTTTACTCCCCTGTTGACTGATTCTCAAGTGTATGTAAAATAAGTCCAAACGCACATGTGATTCAGTTCTCTGCAGTGGGGTGGGGGGAGGCAGGCGACAAGTTGGGAATATTTATACAGAATCCTTGAGAGTATTTTTTTTCCCAAAGTAAGTTTTATGATGAATCCTTCAGCAGTTTCCCTTGAGGTTTACCAAATGTATTTGTATTTGACTCACAGTGTTAAAGAAGAAAATTTTAGATAGAAATTAAATGCCATCCACTAACTGTAATACAGAATCTTCATATGTAAACTTATAATGGTGTAATGTATTTTAGAATATTTCAGGATAGTAAAATGTGGCTTTTCGGCAGTAAGTGGTGTGCACTTAGCCCTCAAAAATGTCAGTATCACAGAGGTAAAATTACCCCAGGGAAGTATATAACCCAAAAAACAAGACGCAAGCAAATTTTAAAGGGAAATTGCTAGAAATACCCCAAAGAGTGCATTTAATATTATTGTTTAAAGTTGGAATAATTAGACCTCATCCATGCAAATAATTATTACTCCATCATGTGCAATGCTAATGTCAATGATTTTTTAAGGCCAAGTCACACCCAAAAGTTTACATACTTTACAGCTTTGTAAATGACCCTCTGACTCCTTCCTGCCTGACAGGCTGCGGCCTGGGGATGGAGTACCCGCCGGTGGAGAGAATCGCTGAGGGCCAGGGTGCGGCGCAGGCGGCCTGGCCCTGGCAGGCCAGCCTGCAGGTGGACGGCATGCACTTCTGCGGCGCATCACTCATCAGCGAGCTCTGGCTGCTCACAGCGGCGCACTGCTTCGACAAGTGAGTGCCTCCCGCCGCCCTCCCTTCACCCGCTCCCGCCCGCGCACCCCCTTCTTCCCTCCAAGAACCGCCTAGGCCACCCGGGCAGGCACAGGTGTGCACGGGCTCAGGGCACAGCCTCGCGGGCAGGCACAGGTGTGCACGGGCTCAGGGCACAGCCTCGCGGGCAGGCACAGGTGTGCACGGGCTCAGGGCACAGCCTCGCGGGCAGGCACAGGTGTGCACGGGCTCAGGGCACAGCCTCGCGGGCAGGCACAGGTGTGCACGGGCTCAGGGCACA
>PVLA01003385.1:0-28218 GCA_004027455.1 Hydrochoerus hydrochaeris
CTGCTCCATGCTGCTCATCTCCTCCCAATATTCTGGGAATTGAGCCATTATAGTTAAAGCTGCCTAGGTTAAATTCAGACAAGGATTAAGCTGACTAGAAAACCTGGGTTGCAAGGTAGAAACAGCCCCCTCCCATGTTTAAGGAATTTATGGAATGTACCTTCCCTGGGCATCTGCTGCCCATATTAGGAAGCACCCTTCACCGCCCAACTCTAGACCACCCTATAGTCGCCCCCTCCAATGAATGTAGAAAGCCATTTAAACTAACCAATGCCTTCTGCTTCTGTAACCATGCTTGCCAAAGTCCTGCCTTCCTTTGTCCTGTAGTTTAAAAGCCATGCTCTGGCATACCTCATGGCTCTCTGTTCATGTGTGTTCAGTGGGCCCCATGCATGCTTGGATAATAAAACCCCTTGCCTATTGCATGAGAAGGTGTCTGTTGTCTTGTTCCTACACGCGGCAGGCATCTTGACCCTCACACACTCAGCATCTGTCTTGAGTACACCCTATCTCAAGGTTCCATCTTGAGATCTGGTTGGTTCACCTTTATGTTGGCAGTCACCTGGGATTTGGGGGTTCTTAAATTCTGTTTGACAGAGCCCGGGAATCCCTATGCTTCATTGCTGAAAAGTGGGAACAGTGATTCTAGCAGAGAGTTTGCATTTGGCTCTTCAGAGACATTTTGATCCCTCAGAATGGGGGAACATTCATGTTTCCAGTATCCCAGTTGATTACATCTAGCACATTGGTACTAGGGACCTGGCCTAGATCCCCAATCTCCCAAATGAGTGTAAAAAAAGGCTTAACTAAATGAGATAAGTGGCATGATTTTAGGGCTCCAGGTGGATCAAAACCTTTCTGCAGAGTTTGAGACTCCAAGAATAAGACATGTAATGTCTCTGGGAAGCCTGTATTTATTATTTTTTTCAAAGAACAAAGGAAACTGAACAGACCTTGGGAGTGGTTCAAGAACTTTTCAAGTAACAAATTATGTTAACAAGGAGAAGTATTTTAGGAGAAGATCTCCATGTTGCATTTCACTACAGGGGTTAAATGCTTGAGGCTACAGTCTTTATTAAGTTAATTGGAGTTGGAGCCAGGTGTCCTCAACCATTATCTTACCTTGCACAGGGCATGTAACACACAGCTCTGTGTTAAATTTCCAGTTTTAAGGTCTCTCACACATTGGCTTTGAGCCAATGCACAGGGCTGATTGCCTGTTTTGATCTGGGAACCCTGTAGGACTTTGCTGTCTTCCCTCCACCCTGTGAGGCTGTTTTGTCTGAGACCTTCTTGGGAGTGGCCTTCTTGAGACTGCAGCCAAAAGATCAGCACTATGATGTTTAAAGTCTCTTTATTTTATTACCTCTCATTTTACAAAATTTTCTGGGCTAGTTGAAGTAGCTGGAGGTATTCATGCTGGAGAATTCTTTGATTTTCTGAATTTTTTGCAGATATCAGAGACACACTAAGTCACAAAGACTGAATTTATTATCCACTGGTTTTTCTAGATCATTAAGATTAAATGACCTGTAGGTTCTTTAAGCATCACACACAGTCTCTCATGGAACCTAGCTGTACTTTCATTTTGCTCTGCAGTAACTTCACCAATCTTAGATATGTTAATAGACTTTTCCACTCCTTGCTTTATCACTGCCAGAAGAGTGTGGTAGTACAGTTCAAAAGCACCATGGCCCCCCACTGTATTGAAGTCCCAGACTGGTTAAGTAGAAAGGAAAGTTGTGTTTGCCCAAGTGGCAGGGTCAATAAAAGTCTGGAATTCTGGTCTTCCTCCAGTTTTGTTCCCTCTCATAATTGTGGATATGCTCTTCTGTGCTAAAGGGAGTCAGTGGAATTTGTGGACAATCTTCCCAGGTAAGCTGATGTGTCTCAAAAATCAGAAGTAGGAGATAAATTGTAGGCTGGGGCTTTTCTGAGTAAGATGTACTCTAGTGCTTCCAATTGAGGAGGTCAGTAGAGTTTGGCTGATAGTACAAAAGAGGTTGTGGGTTTGGTCCTCTTTGGCTGTGGAGATATTCCTAGAGAGGCATCTGGAAATGTGCAGAGTGGAGTTGGCATCTGATTTAGCTGGGTCCAGGGAACTCTTGAGGACTGCACTGAACTAGAGACAGCAGACAACATAGAACATAGGGACATAGCCGGCAACTGAGATGGTGCATTGTTTGTTGGGAGTAGGGGTGCAGAAGGCAGAGAAGCAGGTGGTTCCACTGAGGAGGAGGCTGGCTGATGCACAGGGGTTGTCAGCAATGGGCAGGAAGCAGACACAGGACCAACACGTGTCAGCTCTGAAGATAAAACTGGCTGTAACTGTAATGGAGCTGTAGAATCTGGGTGAACTTCTAGAGGCAAAATGGACAATGGGGTCCCCTTGGGGACAGTGATGCAGTAGCAGTCCCAGAGCCTAAGTGGCTGGCTGGTGGCTGTCTAGAAGCCACTTCTGGGAGCAGTGAGGGTTCTGGCAGATTTGAGTTGTCGTTCATATAAGGCGGTAGAAAATCCTCATCAGAGCTTTCAGTAAGGATGGCATAAGTCTTTTCAGCCTTTTGAGTCGTTGTGTGTCTAAAGGATTTTTGTTCTGCTTTTATGACCAAAAGAATTCCTTTTTTTCTGGTGGAAAAAAAAGAGTTCCTTTTTTCCTGGCAGGCAGGGTGGCAGATTTTGACACACATTCATCCTTTTATTAATATAGGGGAATTGCTCCAGGCGGCTTTAAGGGATCTGGTGCCAAAACTTGTGAATGATTTCAGTGTTCATAGCTCTCTGGTGACCATGTAGAATACAGGTAGGGCCAATTAGTTTGTCAAATTTACAGAGCCATTTTCATTTTAGTTTCATTCCACACTCTTGCACACATCCTTTCTTGAAGTTTTTCATCATACACTCCAAGGGAGTCATTTTACTCTGACTAGCACCCATATTTACTAACTCCCTATGGTATAGTGCTCTTGAATGGAGTCACAACAGACAAAAGATGGAAACTTCTCACAGAGAGGCCATTCAGATGCAATCAAGCACAGGACTAGCACATACCAGCCTTGGTGCAGGGGCAGAAGACTCTGGCTTACACTGTCTGCTCTCACTCAGTCCACAGATTCATGTATAATCAGACAGAGGTTGAATACATTCCCACCCATAATCTCTAGGGCAAAATCTGACTAAACTATATGCAGAAACTGGTTGTCCTGGCCAAAGCAGACAAGGCATGGTCAGTGCCTCCCTCATCCCAGAGTGAGAAAGGAAACAGACACCAACAGGCTGAGGCCAGCTAATGGATGTTCCAGGAGAATCCTACCTTGCCTGTGGGCCGGTTGGCCTCACTGTGGTCTGAATCCCTTTGGTCTGAGGAGGTCACTGATGCTACACAGGGCCTCCCTATCCTCAACCACTGATGGTACACAAATAGACAATCAAAAGGCATGCTACCTTCTGCAGTTGGGAGATCAAGTCCCCAGCAGCTAGCAGGCCTCCCTACTAGTGACCAAAGTGACAGCATGGTGTCTCCTGGGCATGCTCCCACAATATACTGTGAATTCAGGACCAGACCAAATGAAGAAACAGCACCAGAGGGACTTTAGAAGCAGATTTATTACTCTAGTGGGCTACTGGGGATCTCAGTTCCAAATCATTGGCAGTGATTGAGGTTTTCCAATCATTTATATATTGTCTAAAGGAATATATTATATATTGTCCAAAGGGCAGATAACATAATATCCTGTGGTTGGTTACACTTTGTCATTAATTGGTAGGCAGAATTCACCTTACTGAAACAGCAACTAAATGAGGTTGCTATCATATGACATAAAGAATCTATCATTGTGTGAGGCCAGGCAAAGATGTCCTTTCAGTGATCACTCTTTGGAGCTCAGAAGCAAAAGAAACATCTGTTCCTGGCTGAGCTATATTTACCTTGTAGTTGGTACCTAGCATGTCAAAGTTGGTCAAGTTTGTAGCTTTCTATTTTTTAAGTTTTTTTTTATTTTAAAGGGAATAAAACAAAAGAGGACAGAACAAAACAGATCAGAAAAGAACAATGCAAGCAGCAAAGCACTTCACAACAAGACAAATGGATATCAACAGTAGCTATCATAATGTCTCTTTCTTTGAAATAGTTGAGCTTAGCTTTACACACAATAATGTCAAATATAACAAAATAGAATAAAACCACTCAGGAGAATGAAAGTATTGCAAGGCATTCTGAACCAAATAACTGAAGATGGACAATGGCTATTATAGTATCTCATTTTCCATAAAAATTTGTTTATGCTATCATACATATTAAAATCCAATAAGATACAACATGATAGAACCAATGGTAATAGAAAAACAAGAGCATGATAGGACTTCAGAGAAAGATGATATCAAATCAACAATGGCTGCCATATTGTATTTTCTTAAAAGTAACTATTCATACCATCACATATATTAAGATCAAATGAAACAGAATGAAACCATTCCAACCAATGAATGAAAACATAAGACTTCAAAGCAATATAACGGAGTACCATGATGACCATAAAATCTTCTGTACTGTTACCATTTCTTACAGTAGGGAGAGTATATGGTATTTATACATGTGAGTTTGATTTATTTCACTTATGAGTATGAAATCAAGTTGCATCTATTTATTTATAAATATCTCAAAGTGATCATTCTTTATAGCTGAGTAGTACTCCATTGTATAAAAGTACCATAATTTTTTATCCATTCCTTGGTTGATGGGCACTTAGGTTGTTTACAAGATCTGGCTATTACAAATTGTGCTGCTATAAACATGAGTGCACATACATCACTATGGTATGTTGTTTTTAGTTCTTCTGGGAATATGCCTAGGAGTGGAATAGTTGTGTCAAATGGGACCTCCAACCCCAGCTTTTTGAGGAATCTCCAGATTGACCTCCAAAGTGGTTGCACCAGTCTACACTCCCACCAAAAGTGCAGAAATGTTCCTTTTTCCCCACAGCCTTTCCAGCATTTGTTGTGGTAGTTTTGTTTATCCTGGTCATTCTTTCTGGAGTGAGATGGAATCTCAGTGTGGTTTTAATTTGCATTTCTCTAATGACCAATGATGATGAACATTTTTTCATGTATTTATTTGCCCTGCATATGTCTTCATCTGAGAACTGTGTGTTCATCTCAGATGCCCATTTTTTGGATTGGGTCTTTGAATTTTGGGGGTCTGATTTTTTAAAGTTCTTTGTAAGTTCTAGACAGAAGTCCTTTGTCTGTGGGACAGTTCACTAAGATTTGTTCCCAGTTTGGGGGTTTTATTTTCACTCTGCTGGAGATTTCTTTGGACATGCAGAAACTCTTTAATAAGATGTGATCCCAGTTACTGATTCTGGGAAGTATTTCCCTTGCAGTTTGGTTCTTGTCCATGAATTTTCTACCAACCTCTATGTCTTCAAGATTTTTAACTACTTTGTCTTCCAACAGATTTAGCGTTTCTGTTTTAATATTTAGATCTTTGATCCATTTTAATTTTAGTTTAGTACATGGTGGTAGGCATGGGTCTAATTTTAGTTTTCAGCATATGGATGGCCAGTTTTTCCAGCACCATTTATTAAAGAGACTAATGTTCTTTCTGTGAACATGCTTGGCCACTTTATCAAAGATAAGTGGCTGAATGTGTTCCTAGCTGTATCTTCTAATCTATTCCATTGATCTTCAGGTCTGTTTTTATTACAATACCATGTTGGATTTATTATGATAGCTTTGTTGTATAACTTCAAGTTAGAAATTGTGATGCCTCCTGCTTTGGCTTTGCTGCTTAGAATTGCCTTTGCTCTTCTAAGTATCTTCTGCTTCCAGATGAATTTTAGGAGTGATTTCTCTAGATCTATGAGATATGTTAGTGGTATTTTCATTGGGATTGCATTGAATCTATATAACAATTTTGGGAGCATGGCCAATTTCACAAAATTTATTTTTCCTATCCATTAACAAGGGATGTCTTTCCATTTTCTGAGGTCGTCTTCAATTTCTTTTTTCAAGGCATTATAATTTTCCCTGTAGAACTCTTTTACATCTTTCATTACATTAATTCTAAGTATTTCACTTTTTTGGATGCTAGGTTGAAGGGTGTGGCTTCTCTTATTTCCCTCTTAGTGATTTTGTTGTTAGTGTATAAGAATGCTATTGATTTTTGAGTATTGACTTTGTATCCAGCTACACTGAATTTATTTATTATATCTAGGAGTCTTTCAATGGAGGTTTGGGGGTCTTCTATGTAGAGTATCATGTCATCTGCAAATAATACTAATTTAACTTCTTTTCCTATCTTTATGCCTTTTATTTCTCTCTCTTCTCTAATTGCTCTGGCTAGTATTTCCAGTACTATGTTGAATAGGAGTGGTGATAATGGAAATCCTTGTCTTGTGCCTGATTTAAAGTAAAGGATTTCAGTTTAGGGCCATTTAATATGACACTGGCTGTTGGTTTGTCATAGATGGCCTTTATCATATTGAGGTAAAGACCATCTATTCCAATTCTCTGTAAGTTTCTTATTATGAATGGGTATGGGATCTTATCAAAAGCTTTTTCTGCATCTATAGAAATGATCATGTGATTCTTACATTTGTCTCTATTGATAATGTGGATTACATTTATTGATTTACGTATGTTGAACCATCCCTGCATGCCTGGGTGGAATCCTACTTTGTCATGGTGTATAATCTTCTTAATGATTTGCTGCATCCTGTTTACCAATATTTTATTCAGAATTTTTGCATCTATGTTCATTAGGGAGAATGGCCTGTAGTTCTCTTTTTTAGTTGGGTCTTTCTCAGGTTTTGGTACTAGAGTGACATTTGCTTCCAGGAATGACTTAGGGAGAATTGCTTCACTTTAGATTTCATTGAAGAGTTTGAGGAGTGTCAGCATTAAGTCTTCTTGGTATTTCTTGTAGATTTCTGCAGTGAATCCATCTGGACCTGGGCTCTACTTTGTTGGTAAGGACTTAATTACATTTTCAATTTCATTGATAGAAATTGGGTTAGTCAGCAGTTTTATATCTTCTTGGTCCAGCTTTGGTGGTTCATATGTTTCTAGCAATCTGTCCATTCTTCTGTGTTATCAAACCTAAGAGAGTAGAGGTTTTCTAAATAGTTGTTGATGATCTTCTGTATTTCCACAGGTTCAGCAGTGATTTCACCTTTTAAATTCTGTATTGCATGAATTTGAGTATTTTCTTTCCTTTTTTAATTAGGTTGGCTAGGGGCTTATCAATTTTATTTATTCTTTCAAAGAACCAACTCTTTGATGCATTGATTCTTTGTATTGTTTTTTTAGTCTTATTGCATTAATTTCTGCTCTTATCTTTATAATTTCTTCCCTTCTTTTGGCTTTGGGCTTGGCTTGCTATTCGTTTTCTAGATTTTTTGAGGTGTAATATCCAGTTGCTTGTTTGTGTTCATCCTTTTTTCCTAATGTGGGAACTCAGTACAATAAATTTTCCTCTGAGGACCACTTTCATTACATCCCACAGGGTCCAGTAAGTTGTATTTGTGTTTTTGTTTGCTCTTAGATATTGTTTAATTTCTTCTTTAATTTCCTCTGTGACCCACTGATTGGTCAAGAGTGTATTATTTAATTTCCATGTGTTTGTGGGGTTTTAGCAGTTACTTTTATCATTAATTTCCAGTTTCATGTCACTATGATCCAATAACATGATTGGGTCAACTTCAATTCTTTTGCATTTAATTAAATATGTTCTGTGGGTCAGGATATAGTCTATTTTAGAGAATATCCCATATACTGCTGAGAAGAATGTATATTCTGATACTGTTTGATGGAGCACTCTGTATATGTCTATCAAATCCATTTGTTGATAGGCATGATTCAGTTCTGTTATTCCTTTGCTGCTTTTCTCTCTAGTTGATCTACCTTTAGTGTCAATGACATGTTAAGGTCTCCTGTTATAATCGTGTTACTGTCTATTTGGTTTTTCATTTTTGTTATTACTTGCTTTGTGTAGTTGGGTGCTCTGGAATTTTGTGCATATATATCTAAGATTGTTATCACTTCATCTTGCAGTTTTCCCCTAACTAGTATGTAGTGACCTTCTTTATCTCTTTGGACAATTTTAGGTTTGAAGTTCACATGGTCTGCAAACAGAATAGCTAGCCCCGCTTTTTTTTTTTGAGTTCCTGTTGCATGGAGTATTGTTTTCCATCCTTTGACTTTCAATCTATGAGTTTCCTTTTGGGTTAGATGGGTTTCTTGTGACAGCATATGGTTGGATGTTGTTTCTTGATCCATTCTGCCAGTCTGTTTCTTTTAATTGGTGAATTGAGGCCATTTACATTAATGGTTATAACTGTCATATATTTGTTTATTGATGACATGTTATCTATCTGATCTTGTATCTTAACTTTGCATTCCGTTTAATTCTCTGTCTTGCTTAGTGGTTTTTCCCTATGTGTATCTAGAATGTCTTTCAGTATTCTTTGTAGGGTTGGTTTGATGATCATGAAGTTCTTCAGCTATTCTTGCCATGGAAGTATCTTATTCCTCCATCCTTTTTGAATGACAGTTTTGAAGGGTACATCAGTCTGAGTTGGAAGTTATTTTCCTTTAGTGTCTGAAACACTTTACTCCATGCTCTTCTTGACTTCATTGTTTGTGTTGAGAAGTCTGCTGTGATTCTGATAGGTTTTCCTGTATAGGTGATCTGTATTTTCTCTCTAACAGCTTTTAATATTCTGTTCTTATGTTGGATTTCTGGGATGGTGATTATTATATGTCTGGGTGTAGTTTTGTTTTGGTATGGGTATTTGGAGTTCTATATAATTCACTAATCTGTATGTCAGTTTCAATACTCATGTTTGGGAAATTTTCAGCTGTTACTTCTGTAAATAACCTGTTGATATCATTTGTGTTGTATCCTTCTTTTTCATTTATCCCTATTAATCTTATGTTGTTTTTTTGCATCATCTTGCAGCTGTTGAATTGGTATTTCCTGATTTCTTGTTATTTTTAGAAGATCTTTCCTTTCCTGTTCACTAGCTGCAATCTTATGTTTGAGGTCTGAGATTCTATCTTCACTTTCACTGAGGTGGTTTTTGCAACTTTCAGTAGAGTTTTTGATTACCTATATATCTTTTTGAATCTGCTTCGTGCATTCTGTTTGTTTCTTAAAGTGTTCATTCAGGGATTCAATCATTTTGCTTTGTTCCTCTAATTTTTTAGGTGTGTCTTCATTGGATGCATTCAGTATTTCTTTCAGTATTTTTATCATTTCTTCTTTCACCTGGGAGATTATTTCTTATTTGAGTTCCCTCATAGCTTCCCGTACTTGCTTCTTGATTTCAACTGATATCTTTTCAGGCATTTCAGGTATATGTGTTGTATTTTCTTCTATGTACATGGCTCCTAGGTTTTCTTGCTTTGGGCTAGAGGTTTGGTCTTTCGTTTTTGTCATTTTCCTGTATTTCCATGTTCCCAGCAATGTTCCAAAACTTTCCCCTTGTGGGTTGGAAATCACCTCCTGAACCCTCCACCACTTGGACTCACATGGCCCTGGCACCCCTCCTCGTGGGCCTGGCTTCCCTTGTTGAAGGAAGGTCACTGGGCTAGGTCCACCCAAGCCTGCAGAACCTCTGGAGCCCAGTCCAGTTTCCTAAAGGGACTGGTGGGCACCTATCCACTGGGATAGATCATCCTAAGCTTTTTTGGCCTTCCCTGGTGAGCTATATCTCACCCCTCAGCATGGCTTGTGCTTGGCTCTCCTCTCATTGGGCCTGCCTCCCCTGGTTGAAGGAAGGCCACTGCATGCACTCCACTCAAACCCACAGAACCTCTGGAGTGCAGTCCAGCATCCAAGGAATCTCAGTTTGTACCTTTCTACATGTGGAAACAAGCTGTGTCTTCTGGTCTCACCTTTGAACAATGTTAGAAATATAGTTCATATTTGAAATATTTAAACTTTTTCTCTGCATTAAAATAAATTCTACAACTGGACCCACAATTTTTGTGAATGAAGAGCTTATTTGCATCTTCTAATGACTGTGTTTTCAAATTAATCCAGTGCAATGGTTTGGCTGTGGTTTAAGCATGTGCCACAGGTTCAGGTGCTGGAAACTCAGTCCTCAGAGTCATGACAGGGAGATGTGGAAAAGCTTTAAGAGAAAGGATCTCATGCATGGTTGTCATATTATGGGACATTGTCCCTGGGGGGTGATGATTTAGGTCCTGATACTGTGGGTTTTAATGAGGACAGGCCTTACTAGTGAGTCTTTCTTCCTGTTCACCTTCTACATGTGTTCCTGCCACTGTGGCATTATTTTCCATGGGCCCTCACGAAAGGTCTCCAAAATCATGAGTGAACAATGGCCATTATGAAGGGTCTGGCACTAGGTATTTTGTTATAGCAACAAAAAAGGTAGTAAACACCCAGTACTTACCTACTTAGCTTTTCTATCTCCTTCTCCTGTGGTCTGCACTATGCTAGAAATAGTTCTATTTGTTTATGTACTTGCTTATATCTTTATTTATTTTGACACAAAATTTCACTATGCATTTCTGGCTAGTCTTGAATTTACTTTTTAGCCCACATGGGCTTCTAACTTGGTGTGAACTTTGTGCCTCAGCTTCTGGAGTGCAGGGTTTATAGGCATGTGCTGCCATACACAGCTCCATCATCTTATTGGAAGGATTTATCCAAATCCTTCCACAGGTCATTGTTCTGTAGCATTATTACAATTGGAATTTTGCATGTCTTAATGAATTTTATGTATATGCACATGTGTGGATGTGTATGTGCATCTGTGCAATCACACAGTTATTTTGACAAAACACCTGAGATAATCAACTTCAAAAAAGAGAAAATGTTTGTTATGACTCACACTTTTGGTGGTTTCAGTCTATGATAACTTGATTCTGTTGCTTTGAGGCAGAAGCAGCAGAATATATTGTGGTGGGCACTTTGGCTGAATATGTCAATTGTCATCTCATGTCATCTCATGAGGTTTCATGTCATTTGGAAAGGAGAGACAAAGGGGAAAGAGAAACAGAGACAGAGACCATAGTCCCAGTTTTCCCTCCTGGTGATTTAACTTCCTTCTAGTAGGCCCCAGCTCCTGAAGATTTCACCTCCTCTGTGTTCTAGTATCACCATTGCCTTATACCACAAGCCCATGGCTTATGGGTTAACAGTGCAACCAACCTTCAGCATGTATATGCACAAATACTACAGAATCATTCTAACCTTACCCAATAACCTTACCAATAATGAGTTTGTGATGGGATTCACCAGGTCAATAAAGCATAGGTCCAAAAAAAGAAAGAAAATTTTTCTCAGTTTCATTTTGCTTTGTGGATCTGTCCCTGCTTGATCCTGAAGGGACTCCTGCCAGCATTCATATTTTGGAACCAAGGTTAATATTCTAACTGTTCCTAAGTATATCAATCTGGTTAATGTTTCATATCTGTAAGAAAATCAAAGTAAAACAATCAATGAAGAGTTACCTCTAAGTTACACTTGGAATGATCGCTTATGTTCAATTTGATTTGATTTCTTTTTTTTTTTTTTTGGTACTACTCTGCCATTCAGCTACATTCCTGGTCCTTTCAATTTTTTTGGAAAGAGTCTCAACAAGTTGCCCATATAGGAGTTGGACTTCACCTTGGAGTTCTTTTACCTCAGTCTCCCAAGTGCAAGGATGATAGGTACTTCCATAGTGGCTTTGGATATTCACACAGATATGAGAATGAGTATCCATGAAGTGACAATGACCCAGCTTTATATGAATGACTGTAATTCATTCATTATCAAGATTGGATAGGATGATAACCTATGCAGTTGTGTTACCATAGGGTAAATATATCAGAAATGACAGCACAAGCATTAATCTCTTTAGCCAGTTGGCTGAAGCTGAACTTCAAAATGTGTTTATTTAAAAGCCTGCAGAAAATACATTTAAAAAACAATTACCTACACCTTACAAAGGAACCCTCAAGGGCCATATTTATCAAAACCAGAAAATTCCAAGGAACACACAATTCTTGCATAACTATGGTGCTGTGCCATGATGTGATTGAGAGGAAAGGGAACATGGTCATTTCAGGAAGATGCTCTTGCAAAAAAAAGGATTGTTGTGGACCCATGGATGGAAAGAGAAGAGAGGTCTTAGTGACAGCTCTTGGCTGTGCAACAGGCTAGAAAGAAACATCAGACAAGGTTGTGATCTAATGACTTCAGACAGTCTTTTACTGTATTGAGGGAATTGGCTCTGCTACCAGGAGCCATTTTCTGTAGCTCAATACTAATGTTCATCTCTGAAGCTGCTTGCTAAGAACATTTTCACTGCTTGAAGTTTTCACTGAGGATTTGAAAAGCAACAGTGCCTGTTATTGTGAAAACAGTGTTGCCAAGAATATCCAGAATAATTAAAAACTTGCATCAACCTTGGGGAACAAGAGACTGTATTGGAAGGAGATGTTGACCACAGTGTGCCACACACCCCTGGGGATGTTTGTTTCTCTCCTCACTTCTTGAGGCAGAGATGAGCTGGAGCAACTCTGCAGAACGCATCCTTCCTGTAATCTTGGGGTAGCTTATGACCCCAAGAGAGCCACTTGGTATAGGTCTACAAATCTCCATCTATCACCCAATTAATCATTTTGGACTTGAAACTACCAAATAAGATGAAGGTAAATATTTGATTAGGCTGTCTTTTTGAGTCAGCACATTGAGGAAGTTTTATAGGCAAAAAATTTTATAAGCAAGCAGAAGCTAATTTAAGACTCAAGGTTTTGGAAGTCCATTTGTATTTTGAGTAGTGCAACAAATCAATAAGAGAGTAAGAAAGTACACCATTTTCCAAGTAGGAGATTCTGTTCTTCTTTGTTAGGCTTTTCATATGAGGCCATATATTAAGAAAAAAAAACCTTCTGTATTTATAGAGTATACTAAGACTTTTTCCAATGCTGTGCCTCTGATAACCTCAGCAAGCTATCTCAAATTAATGTAAGCATGTAGAAGTAGAAGGAATATTTTTGAGAATACATTTCTCATGAATAGAAGTATCATCATACCTCAAAACTAACATTTTAGATCACATAGTTTAATATAACTTAATATGTATAAGTATGTCTCAAAGAAGTCATTTTTTAAGATGTCTATTATAGAAATTTTGTTTTTAGCATGTCACCAATGGATATAAAAAAAAGCATAAATCCAAGGATTACAGACATTTGGGATTGTAGATTTGTGCATGCACTCAGTTAAAACAAAACCAAACCAGAACATTCTTCCAATCAATCTTGTTCTCTTAGTGTGGAAGGTACTAAATTGGTTCAAAAATACACAACATTCTTTGGGGTGATATGCATGGATTTTAGTGATTTATGCCACTTGTGGAAATATATGATGTTATCCTAAAAAGCTGAATATCCTCACACCTTCACACTATCGATTGCATTCCAAGAAGACATTTTTAAAATGTATTATTTCTTTCTTCTACTAGACAATATTCATCAATAAAATAAGGGGTAAATACTTTCTGAAGCATTAACACAATTGAATCAGTTATAAAAGTCAAGAAGATTATACAACTACTTCCAACAACTGATACAAAACTTAGTTGTTTAATGATGAATGGAAAATTAAGTTTCTATAATTCTGAATGCAATATGCTAGCTCACTCAACATTCAAAACCAATGTTAAAAATACACATATGTAGTATAGGTAACTATTTTTTAAGAAGATAATTGTACATTAAAAATCAGCAACTTTTGTTTGAGGAAAAGGATAAGATAAAAAAGATTTAATTTACTTAAAGATTTAATTTATATTCATAGCATATTAGATTTTAGGATTCGTTTTGAGTTTCAAAGTTATTATATTTTTTTAAGTATAAAAATCTAATAATATAGAATAAAAGTTTGGAAAGTGTGAATCTACAGTTTATGTCTTATAGCTAGAACTGTTTATTTAGGCCTGTTTGTTTTCTTTTTATCCTCTTGTGTAGGCTCCAAATTTTATCAGGTGGTCTCAACTTATGTTGCTATTACAGACAGAAGCTATGGTCTCTTTTTTCAGAAAATCTATTATGGTTGAAAAAGAATGACTTTTATCAATAACACACAAACATAATGAGTTTGCCTCTCATTTGCTACTAGATTCCTTACCTGATCATTAATTTTAGGGGAATGTTTTTTGATTCACTACATGGAAGTCATAATCTCATCCTTGGGACACAATGCTCTCAAACTTCATATACTAAATATTTACAAGTTGTGGTTTCTTAGAAGAACATCAGTGTTCAGTTACTCATGGACAAACTAAATTTGTGTTAGGTGTAAACAATCAGGGCCCCAGGAGACCCTGGGAAACATTTTCATTAAAAAATGGCTCATCTTCAGCCATCATTGTGAAAGACTGAATGTATCAGAAAAGGATTTGGATACGGTGCAGTAAAGTACCAGACTGACTTCCCATGATTTAACTGAACACATCTTTCTCCTTGAGAGTACTGCAATCTATACATACTGGAAAACAGCACTCTGTATTATGGAGACAATGGAACATTTTTGATGTCCCATTTGGTATCTCCAAGAGCTACTCATTATGCTACTTAACTGGAATCTATGAAGGGAAATCTTACAGGAATATTTGTTGTGTTCCAAGATTGTATTGTATCTCAGCTTCACTAGTACCTTCTAAATTAGTAACTGCAGTGCAGTTTGGACAGAATCAGAAGCAATTCTGACCCCATTTACTATTTCAGCAGATTTTTTTTCTTAAAAAATTGTTTTGACTTGTTAACCAAATTATTTTTGAACTTGGTTTCATTCATTTTATTCAGCCCTTACTAAATGTTAATTGAATACTAAAAATATTGGTTTCTACAGACATCGTTTGATGGTGGAAAGAGTCAATAAGCATTTGCAGTTTACAGAGCTTGCTAAGAATTTGAGAAATTAAATAAGAATTTTTACATTGCTTTTAGTCATCATGTAAAGTTTCCTGTTTTAAATCTGCTAGCCTTTGATGGCTTCAGAATTTGCATGTGTGTGTTTCAGATATGAGTGCTCATGTGGTTCTTTCCTACAGTCTTTCCCAAGATTCTATTCTATGGTTTCAGTGTGACAAAGTTTTCAGGATTTATTCATAATTCCTTGTGTATCATCCTTAATCCACTTCAGAGCAGGACTTTTTTTACTGAAAATCTTTCCATATAATTTGCTGTGAGCTCACTCTCCAACATCAGTTTCCTTTGAGTGACCTCACCAAAACTTGTGATTTAAAATATCAGGTATAAATGATGGCTTTCTTTCAACTTGTCACCTGTACACCCTATTGCTATCTGAATATCAATTTCCTGTTTCTGTCTTAGTATTAATTCTATGTTTCTGAGACAATTTTACTTAGCCATTGGAAATATCTTCAAAATAATCACTTTCAAAGCTACTTGTTTTTCAGTTAAATTACTATAAAGAAATATGTGAAAAGAGGTGAAAAACTCAGAATATGACAATCACAATTACAGATCTCAGTTTTGAACCTACTAAGCATGTATTTTGGGTAAGCAGCCTAACTTCTATGAATTCAAATTTCTCTTCTATAAAGTGTTATTTTTTAACTTGCCTGATGAAACAGTAATGTAAATTAAAATAAACTAGCAATTGAAGTAATATATACTAAATCTGTTATAAGAAAAGTATTCAATAAAAATTTGGTGAACTAAAACTAGTCCAATAAAATGAATTCCTTAAATATCTTTTTACTAATGTTAATTAGTAAACCATGTGAAATGACTTTTGAAAAAGTTATTAGATTTGATGTTTGCTTGTTATACATGGTAACCTTAAGATCATTTATTATATATAAATCTTGGAGTTCTTGGAAGATTGTGAATCTCTGGTTTCCAAATACTACACGGTCCTCTCTAATTTGTACTTGCAAATATACTAAAACTGCACTGTGGGAGCTGGGAAAGCTTTATTCCTAGCAGAGGGAGTGGTAACTTTTGGCACTGAGAGCAGAGTATTTCCTTGATGAGCCAATTCCTCCTTTACTGATAACATTTGCATTTAAAAATTGCCTTTCTTTTTCTTTCACCCTCTCCACCATCCATTGCACTATTTGTTTGTCTAGGGCACTTAAAGCCTGCATATTCTTCTGTCTGTCTAGATAACACAACACTTGCTACTCTGGTAGGCTAAACAGATAAGCCTAAAGTTGAATGCATTATACACATACAGCAGAATAAGAGTAACTAAAGGGAGTAAAACTTTTCATGATGTTAATATTTTGTGTCATTATGTGATGAAAATTCCCCTGCAATGCAGAATTTTTGGGGGTCATCACATGGAGAAGTTGCTTTCCAAAGACCATGGACAGATGATGGCAATTTAGAATCAACTATCTAGTAAGTGATGCATTAATTTTCTTTTTGAGCTCAATATTACAAGTTAACCTATAAAATTTTTACTACTCTTCCATAAGTTTTAAGATTATCCTATTTCAATACCTTATGAGAAAAGTGTAGCAAAAACAGTAACACAAAGTTTTAAATTATTACAGTTAATACAGAGAAAAATTCATTGAAATATAAGCATTAAGATAAAAGCTATCTTTTAAAATCAGCAACACTGAGATGTGAGAACAAACACTTTTGTGCTGGAGAAAAGAGTGTAGTCCATGTGCTAAAGTCTGCACAGCTTCTTGAAATGGTGCAATGTATAAAAGTTTCCACACAATTTCTGTGTAATGAACCTGAGAAAGATATGTCCTCATAAACAGTCATGGGTACAGAGATTTTGGAGTGTCTGATTAATAACTAAAGAAAGCATTAGTAGAGAACTGACAAGTTTTCAGGATGAGGCCAGCTTTTCAATCTCGAAGTGCCACTTTTATTTAGAATATGATATATCAGAGCATAGAACTTCTTTTCATGTTTCTTAAAGGCTAAATATGTAATATAAAAATATAATGATATAACATTAATATAATAATTTATACAGTGTTAATATATTTTAAAGATGAAATAAAATATCCATATTTTGTCCAATCTTCAAACTATTTGGATAAACTTCTTTCTTTAACTTCACATTTGTCCCTATTTAATCTTCATTAACTTGTCATCTTGTCTACCTTGCCATTCCATCATGCTACCTTCTATGTTTCATAAGATTTATGGAGAGGAATGAAGATTAATTTTCTGGAAGTTAAGGCAACTGGATATACATAGCATAGGATGGCACTGAATTTTATGATTATTTCTGGTCTTCAGAATGGCAAATACTTATCAGATAGCAGGAATCATGTGATTTCTCTATAAAGCAAGAAGTTAAAGAGCATAGTTTTCATTACTCTTTAATTTGGAGAAGTATGTGGTATGAAACACTTTGGAAAGATTCCTTGATTTTTGTGCAGAAATGGCTAAACTCTGCACAGAAATAAAGTGAGTCTAGGGATTCATTAAAAGAATAAATATGCCTAATGTATCTAAAACTGAGGGTGCATCCTTTAAGAGAATTCGGAAGGAATGTTGCTTCTCACTCTGGCCTCTGGAGTATGACCTAGAAGCATAGAAAGAGTCATCTGAAGCTCTGTGTCCCCCTCAATCCCTTTTTCAGTTACTGTTTTTAATTAGTATATGTTTGTGATTCATACTAACTACTGTCATCTTGAGAGAATTGATAAACATACACATCACACCATTATTTCTACATCTCCTTCCCTTCTCATCACCCCCCCACCCCAGAATCTATTCCCCATATCCACAAAGTCTTCCTCCATGTTCCTGTAATCTGTCTTTTATTTCCTCTATCAATTATTTATACCTTTTTTTGGTATAGGAGGAACCACATGACATTTAAGGTTGTGTTTCTGATAAATTTCACTTAACATTGTGGTTTCTATGTACACTCATTTTCCTAGAAATGACTGAAATATATCTTTCTTCATAGTCAAAGTGTACTGCATTGTTTACACACAGTACATTTTCTTTATCTATTTGCCTGCTGATGGACCTATAGGTCACATCCATATTTAGCTTTTATGAGTTGTGCTACTATAAACATGAATATGTGGCATTCTCTGTAATAGGATGTTTTTAAGTCTTTTGGGAAGATACCTAGAAGAGGTAGAGCTGGGTAGAATGGAAATCCCATTTTCAGATTTTAGAGGAATGTCCATGCTGGCTTCCATAATGATTTGGCTACTCTCCTTTCCTTTTATGTGCAGAAGGTTTTTAGTTCAATGTCATACTGTTACAATTTAGAATTATATTTTATTAGCAGGTGTTTGTGACATCTTATGTATACATTCATTGTGAGCAATTGTGTATATATATATATATATATATATAGGATCTAATCCTCTTTTTTGCCCTCTTTCTGTCCCCGCTCATTCTTAAAACACTGATGATGAGAAACGGGGGTACATTTTCTAAGTAATTATATATACATACATTATATTATATAAATATTTATTTAAATATTGATGGGTATATACTTGTATTATGAAACAAAATGATGAAATATATCTTAAATATTGAGTGATATATATGCAAACCATGGGCCTTAATATTTATGAAAATGAAATGTAGCTAATATTGAAATGGATCCATACTTTTCAACTTCAAGTTCATAGAATTGCAAAATTCATTGAAATCTCTCAAAATTAAAATGGGCTTGTACTTGGAAAGTTCTGTAGGGAAGAACCACATTCATAAGCATATTTGAGTCTGATGATAAGACAAAGAATTAGTCAACAAACTTGAGGAACAAGAGCTGAAGTAACATTAAAATACAGAGACAAAATGTCTCCAACAAAAATATTTAATGCATATGGAATGATCCATAACTTCTCAGAGGACATTATAAATTAATATCTTTTTTGCAGATTATACTTTTCTCCATCCTCTCTTCTTATTTATGAAACCATGCATCTGAAAAATAATGTGACTGAGTTCATTCTGCTTGGTTTGACACAAGAATCTGTCTGGAAGAAAATAGTTTTCATCATGGTTTTACTTTTCTACCTCGGAACTTTGTGTGGTAACTTGCTGATTATTACTACCATCAGGACAAGTCAGGCACTTGGGAGTCCAAAGTATGTCTTCTTTTTCTATTTATTCTTATCAGACACCTGCTTCTCTATGTCCATAGCCCCTAGAGTTATTGTGGACTCGCTTTTACATAATTTCTTTCAGTGAGTGCATAATCCAAATCTTTATAGACCATTTCTTTGCCTGTATAGAGGTCCTCATCCTGATCCTCATGGCTGTAGAATGCTGTGTGGCTATCTGTCAATAAAAGTTATGTTTTTTATTAATTTAAACAATTCCAAATAAATAAGTAATCTTCATCAAGTATCTTACACAACCATTTCAGTTATAAAAAATTATCTACTTACATGAGCATGAAATTCCATAGATAAATGCTTAAACTTTGAAATGTCAATTTCAGCTTTGCATAGTGAGTTTTTTTTTCACGTAGACATCATTGGCTTCACTCTTGAGATTGTGACCTGAATACTTGATCTTTTAAATATTTTCAAATAATGTTGCTTTCCTACATTTCCAACAAATTGCATCATTTTTCTAATATTAGTAATGATATTATAATAATAATGAAATTCTTAACAACTCCCCTATTATTATTTGGCAAAGTACATATTGTCATTGTACTTTCAGATAAAGAACATGGATTTTTATATGGGACCTGAGCTAGTTCATGGAGTACCCAGTATCCAATGTGAGACCTTTATTCTGTGTATGTCTGGGACGAGAAGTGGAAGCTCAACCCTCTACATCTAGTAAAAGCATCTTATGTTAAACTGCCTTTTTTCCTTCTGAGTACTTCATGTCTTGCCAATTTGTCAACCATCTTCCTGTAGCTGTTCATTCACAAGCAAAATCTGTATCTTGGAAATAATTTTTCCACCTCATAATATTTCTGATATCAAAATTACAAAGATAAAATTGTGTAGTCCAACCCAATTATCAGAAGGAAAATTTAATAATTAAATCTTTAAATGTATGTCATTTTGCCAATATTGAATAATGAAAATTATGAAGATCATCTTAGAAGTTTATTTTGTTCTTGCTACTAAATTTATACTATGAATAGGTTAGGCAGTTTGGAGAAAAACCCATGACTGTAATCTTCATTACTTGGGAATGATGTTTAACATTCCTGGCTATATTATTCAAATTTAAATATGACTTGTAAATAGTCAGAACGATATTTCATTATCATGTTTAACATTCAAAATTCATAAATGCTTCTTGTGTTCCTAACTATGTAGAGCATGTGGCTGTACCAGTCACAGTCTTTGTAGGAATAGGGCAGTAACTACTCCTGTTCTACTAGTTAGTAGCTGCTTGACTTTGTCAGATAGCTCCTTATGTTTCTGGAGAAATATTAATACTACTACATCATGTGTTAAATTAAAAAGAAACTTTTCAAACTACTTAGCATATTATTAATTCAATGTGATGAATATTTAAATTTATCACTAGGGCCAGGGATTTAGCTCAGTGGTATAATCACCTGCCAGGCAAACACAATGTTGTGAGTTCAATTCCTTTTACAAAAAAAAAAGGTAAAAAAATTATCACTGGTACTCTGGTACTCTGGTCTTCATAAAATGTAAATTTTGATAAAATGCAAAAAAGTGTAAACCCTAAATGCACTTAGTCTATTGCTCAATAGCAATAGTGTATTGAGATTATAAATAAGAACTATGTTATTAAAACATACAATAAAACAACAAAAAAATGCTCCCAAAACAGATTTTGAAAGAAAACTGGAAATTAGGTATGGGAATCTCAGTGGGATGACATAAAATGTGAGATTAACTTGTAGGAAAGAAATTATAGTGAGGAAAAGTCTTATGGGAATGAAGCATGTAAGTATGAACTTAATTATCTTAAGAACAATTAGCCATAATAGAAGCCAAGAAAGATTTTATACACATATAATTAACGAATAAGCTTTATTTCTTGCTAGAAAGCAATAAGACTCCTGTTTAAACGTTTTGATCACTGACTGTAAAACCTATCCTTGATATTTACCATCACACATTTAAAACAAACATCATTTTAAAAGAGTATTTAAAAAGAAACAGTAACTAGTTCAAATCATGAGAATGTAATTTGGGTAGCTTTGTCCACGCAATGCCTCCAGGATTGCCAATGTGTGTCACCCAGCTCCTTGCAGTGCCCTCCCTACCTTCTTGAAATCCATGCACAGAGTCTTTTGGAGCGAGAGACCCCATGCATTGAGAGCAGGAAAGGTGGCTTCTGGTTCCTGCAGAGGACTTTACCACATGAGAGAGGGGGCTACAGGAGCAAAAGAGCCACAGGTACAGGACACTTGCCCTGCAGTTTTGTGAAGCTGTTCTCAGTCTCATTCCGAGTACAGGTGAACTGAGTTTTCATGAACTCAAGCAATAAAGAAACCACTTCAAGTGCTAACGGACATGGACTGAAACCAAATTCATGAGTTCTTTACGTTTTATTCTTTATGTTTTTTCTCTTTTACATATTTTACATACTTAAGTCTATATACAAGTCAATATTTTGAATAGTTACAGAATTACCTATTCTTTTTCCTTGTAGCATCTATTCTTTTTCCTATTTTGCAAGGAAACTGTTAATTCTATGCATATATATTTTGCAAATATAGTTTGTTGACAATTACTTTGTATAATCTATAAATTCTTCCAACTTATGTCACTATTTGGAAAAATAAAAATAATCAAGATATGTACATGTACGACTTCCCTCAATGAATATAATCATCAGATATGGAAAACCTGTACTAAAAATTAGCATTTAAATAGTTTACCAGTGAACTTTCAGAAATCTGTTCAAATAAAAACACAGACAATGGAAATACTCTATTTTAATTCTAGTTTCGAATCTGGGACTGTTAGAAGCTAACTGACTTTCTGGAATGCTTTTTCTCTGTTTCAGATGAAAAAGTAATGATAAGAATTCTAAACATTTGAAAACTAACACAAACAAGTAAGCACTACATATAATAAAAATAGTAAGAGATTCTGTCTATGACAAGAAACATGTGACCCTCATCTTTCTGAGACTGGCTTATTTCACTTAATATGTAAATGCAAGGAAACAAACTTTCTGACCACATCACCTACAGAAGAGCCATGACTTCATGATTTAAATGTAGAACAGTTTAGGATCAAAATGATACTGGCCTCTTTCTCTTTTTAATTTTCCTGAACACCAGTGTAATAATAGAAATTTATAACTGCACTTTCACAAGCACCAACACACACAGACACACACACATGCAATTTTTTTCCCAGCCAAACCACACTAATGATAGAGACTGCACTTAATTTAAATTATTTTAGCTGACATCATCTTAAACACAGAGCTTCAATGTTAGAATTAAATAGAAAATTTAATTAATAATCACAAATAGGGTCCTCTTCCAATGTAAAAGAAAAGAGATCAGTTAATGATTGTGATTATTAGTTGATAGGTAGTTTAGTAGAACACTTGACTTTAAAAAAATCCTTGCTGCTGGAAGATTCCACAGAATCTCTCTCTCTCTCTCTCTCTCTCTCTCTCTCTCTCTCTCTCTCTCACACACACACACACACACACACACACACACACACACAGTAATGAAGGTGGGAATGCTAAACAAGGAATTGAAAATGATAGGCAAGTTCTACCACTGAGCCACATGCCCAACCCTTCCTTCCTTAAATTCTTAAGAGGCACCAGAAACCCATATAACTTGGAGAGTTTTCCCAAGTCACCTAACAGGTGCAGTGGATAAGACTGGGCTGCTCATTTCCTGCCATACAGCAGTCCAGGTTTTGGACTAAGCCATGATATTAACATTGAATAGCTACAATTGAAATTCATGTTACAAAATGAATGCCTGTTTCTTTAGCATAGATAACAAGCCCTACAAAGCTCTCAATTACCCAAATATAATGTAGATATAAAATGATTATTTTCTTGAAATCCCCTCAAACTTATCCCACTTATAAAAGAGAGGTTATGTTTTGTTAATATTAGATTGGAAGTCTTAATTGCCTACACTGATTTCAGTTCTTCTGTGAAATGTGACAGTATTTTATTGGGGATTTCCACTATAGAGTAGTTGTAAAATAGTTTATAACTTCTCTAGAGATCTGTATTTGTTAGCATGCTAAATTCAATAAAGAAAATCGATCCCTCAAGACACCTTCGGCTTAATAAATCACTTAGAGGATGTCAAAGTATTAGTCCTTTTAACATAAAAAATAAAATATTTAAGATTTAGTTATTTTTTTCAATGTATTAGGCACACATATCCAGAGCTAACTTTTGTTTCTGGTTTTGGTTTTGGTTTTAGAGACAAGATCTTACTATTCAGTTCTGATTGGTCCTGAACTCACTATGTATCCTGGGCTGGCCTCAAACTCACAGCAATTCTCCTGCCTAGGCCTCCCCAGTTCTGGGATTACCGGCATGTGCCACCATGCCTTTCTACATAGTTGACTACTTTACATGTACATTTTTATTTGAATTTCACACAAATCCTATGGGGTAGATACTATTATCCATGTTTTACATGTTAGAAAACCCAGGTTCAGAGTGTTTTCTATCTTGCCTAAAATTATTCTGCAATTAAGCAATGGGCCACATATTGGAAGCTGTTTGGTCAGACACAAAAAGTATATTCATACGCAGTGACAATCTGCCTCCCTTGAGAATACAACTGCAGATTGTGCTTTAAGAGGTAAAGATAAATCTCATTTTCTAACAAAGAATTTCTATGAGACTGAGAAGCTCAAGATGATCATGAAAGTCAGAAGTTGAGTACTGTTGTTTGTTTGTTTGTTTCTTTTTAGAGGTTGTAGGGAAGTGGGGTGAGTACTGGTGTCTAGATTGTCCCAGTGTAGATTTTATTTCTGAACTTGTCGCAGCAGAGATGGTGTAAATATGATGACGTTTCTACTCTGTGCACATGACAGAGGCTTTTTAACTTAAATCGTTGACATCAGCTATGATATTTAAGACATCATGGAGTTTATTCAAGTTCTATGAGGAATTTAAAACAAGCATTTTAAAACAATTATTAAGAGAGTTTACTGTTCCTTATATGAAACAAATCCAGATATAGATGTAAAAAGGGAAGCAGATACGGACATAAATGTATATATAAATACATTCCTTGCTTCCTTATATGCAATATTTCTAGTGGGTATGGGGAACAGAATTCTATCTACCTAGTTATTTTAAGGTTTTCTGTGGCAATTCAAGGGGTATAATGCTTAGTGAATAGCATGTGCTTGTGTGCTTACTTAAGTTACAATGCTGGCAACAAGTTATATAAAAGTTTGCTGGACTCAAATCAAAGTTTTATTTCTATTTTACATTTAAATTTCATTCTTAATTATATGTTTCCTGTGCCATATTAAAATGAATGAGCTTAATTTTTAAATGAATGCTATTTAAAAGACTCTAACAAAAAAATTAAAATACTGTAAATTATAATCCTTATGGCCATCACCCTCTTTATTTCTATATTTTTTCTATTTCCCTCCACTCCTTCTATTCATTTATCAGCACACAGGTACTCATTGGTATTCTGTGGATTTGAGCTTTTAAACATCTCATCACATTTTAATCATGTTTGTGTATAATATTATGGTTCAGACAAATGCACAAACTTTTCAATTTTGTTTTCACAAGGCTGATGAGTCAGCCTCACTGTTTAATTTGCATCTTCCTGATACAAAACGTTGGTGGATTTTTATTTGTGCTATTAAGCTGTTGTAATTTTATTTCTGTACATTGTCTATGTAAGAGTTTTGCTCTTCTTTGAAAATAGGGTAACATACATTACATTTGTAGAATATATTTATATACATATATATATATATACACACACACACACACACACACACACACACATATATAACCAGCTTGCCATTTTTTTTAAATAATTTGTTCCTATGGAATTTGGTCATATAAAAGTTTTAAATTCATTACATATTTCTTAAATTTTTTTTCAGGTAAAAATTCATTCTATGTATTTAGTCCTTTAGAATGTATTTTGTAATAATTTTGCTTGATATATATGTATATTTCAGCCATCAAAAAAATTTCATTTTGTGACCAATGGGATATTTTTTCAAGTAGAAATTGAAGGTTCTAATACCAGTTGCCAAAAACATCAATATTTTACAATTTTAACTAGAATATAGATTCAAATGTAACAAACATATGATTTTATTGACCATTTTCGAACACTGCCATCTGCTTCTTCTGAAACTTCTTCAGTTGTCACTGACTTACATTATACTTCAGTATCTGAAAAGGAATGCTCACTAATTTGTTCTTTTTAAAAAGTTAGCTCAACCATGATGTGCATCAACTATTCCTGAATTTTACAATGTGCTTTGAAAATTTTCCAAAAATGTTTTTAGTATCTTTTGTAGTTACTAGGGGGGTTATTGTTTTTCACATTTTCTGATTATACAGATTTTCACATTTATTGATTATACAGATTAATGAACTGCCTTTTGGCAGCAGTGTCCATGTACATAAAATATTCTCATCAGCTTTATCCCTCCATCATCCTCAGCTGCCCGTCTTCCAGTTTCATACTGTGGTTGTGTGTAGATTTTATGTGTGCATAAAAAAGGAATTTTGATTTTTAATAATTGACTATATTGACTGGAGAAATTAATTTTTGCTGTATTTCTACTTCTTATCCATAAAGCACAAAGAAGTAGCATTAGAGGCTTTAATCTTTTTATATATTTTGATAAAATTCTATAGTTAAGGAAAGGATTCCACTTCCAGGAACAGAGGAAATGGCTCAAATTTAAAATAATTTTGTAAATTTTATTTAGAAAATTCACACTACAACTCAGGTCCATTACAATTGGACTTTTACCTATATAACACTTCCAGAGATCTTGTAAAAAACTACACCTGAAAGTACTAACTTGAGGTCCATATATTGATTTAATATTTTAACTATTTACAGTCCTATTCAATGTCTTTGCAATATGTCTTTGCAGGTTGAAAGCACCTTTCCTAAAACTTTTTATTCCATACACTGCAAAATCCTCTGTCTCCTTGCTCTAGTTCACAAATATGCTAACAAACTTTCGTGAATGAATGTAGGGTTTTTTACTTAAAGATAGTCTTGGGTTTATATCTGTTTGACATACTTTTCCATCAAGATATTTTTAGCTTCAGAAAGAGATAGTGCACATTATTTTGTATTGACTGTTCCCTTGATTTCACTGACATTTTCTAGGACTTGGCTTCATGAGCATATGGTGATCCTGGTAAAGCTAAAAAGAGGTTCAGTTTGTTCAATTCAGACACAAAGATGGTGAAATGGATGAAGTGAAGAAAACTCTCTGGATGCAATTTTTGTACCCGGCTATGCTGTCATAAAAGGAAGTGCTAAAAAACATGGCTCTGGTGAAAACCACAAGTGCTTCTGCATTATGCTGGAGAAGAGCCTGATGGTAAGTTATAGGAAATCACAGCAGTGCTAGAAGTCCAAACTGCAGACCAACCCTTATCTCCACAGATCTGCTTTCTGCTTTTCCTCTCCCTTTTTGTGTTAAAAGAAATGTTTAAGGAAAGGTTCTAAAGGAACTTTCTGAGTTAGTTGGTTGCTGAAAGATTTGCCATTTAACATAAGGCACTGATTAGAGTACTGTGTCAATAGACATCATCATACATTCAGAATTTAGTGGTTTTAGCCCTGGGAAACAGCAAGATTTTTAAAGCCTGCTGACTTTTTTGAAGGATAGGCAAACTCTTGCCTGTTCATGCATAATGCAGTTTTAGAAGCTGTAATACTGAAATTGCATCTCAAACTTTAACTTAAAATGTATGCCTCATTTTTTAATTTATTCACCTTGCTGTTCAAGGTAAGTGTAAGACTTTGGAATTCATGGCAGTTGCAATTCATTGATTATTTGCACCATGCTTATTGCATTTTTTACTGTAATCAACTATATTGTGAGTAGGTTTTCTGTGCATTAAGTTAGTATTTGTATTTCTAGCTCCAATTACATTGTTTGGATCATGATAGGTAGTCAACATAGCTTTATTGAAAAAGCAAATGACTTTGAAAATAAGTCAGTGGTTTAAAAAAGTATAATAATTCAGGTTTCTTATCCTCTCTTTCTTAGTAATTACATCTGCAGAAGCAATAGACAATGAAAGTATTACAGAATTTATACTCTTGGGTCTTTTTAGCAATGAGGACTAAAAGGCTACCTGCTCTGTTTCCTTCTCACTTTGCTATTTTGTAGTTCATTCAGGGAGCCTAGTCATTCTCCTCACCATCAGGGGCAGCCACCTTCACGAACACCCATGCACTTTTTCCTCAGCTACTTGTCTCTCATGGATGTATGCTGCTTTTCCATGGTGACCCCCAAACTGATCATAGAGTTTTTTTTGGCCCAGTGCAATACCACCTCCCACAGTTGCTACATGGGCTAAATGTTTTGTGCCTACTTATTTGGTGCCACTGAGATCTTCATCTTGGTGGTCAAGGCCTATGGTTGCCATGTGTCATCTGTAGACTACTTCACTATATGGCTGTCATGAGCAGTCAGGTGTGCTATGTCCTTCTGATGGCCTCTATTATTGGAGCCTTTCTCCATTCATTCCTGCATGTATTGATTATTATTGATCTTCCCTTCTATGGCCCCAATCAGACAGACCACTATTTCTGTGACGTATTCCCATTGCTGAAGCTTACCTGCACTGACACAGAGGGGTGGAGAGGTGGGGTGCTGTCTTCAAAAGCCACCAGATTTGGCAAGAAAATGTCCCTTCTCACTTTCTGTTTATTTTTCTGTGCTTGTATCCATGGGACATGGATCAGTTAATCTCTAGTTCCTTCTCAGTTCTGATACCTGTAACTTACTCTGTCCATCTTAATCCTAAATATAATGGACTTGTTGAGAACCTTATGAGCACATAGTAAACATACTGCATGCTTCAGCAGTTGTGCCCTGACTTAGAATACAGAAATCTTGACTGAGACTTTTGTTGTGGAGAGAAGCCCTGAGTACTTCCTTTTTAAGATACCCATTGCAGATCAAATATAAAGAATTGCAAAAATGCCCAAAGGTTGATAAAAATAAGGTTAATGTTTAACTTATACAAAGCTTATTGCAGTGAAGACACATTTTAAAGAACAATGAGAAAAGTATGTTTGGTGCTAGGGGA
>PVLA01003385.1:28318-89219 GCA_004027455.1 Hydrochoerus hydrochaeris
CAGAGTATTGCAGAGCTGTCTAAGGTGGCTGCTGCTCGCCTCTTCTCTCCACTCCTGCGGGCCAGCGCTCCTAGCAGCGATGCCCAGCCTCAGCCATGGTGCCCAGAGGGCTGGCTGGAGCCACCGCTCTCACAGGGGCAACAGGATCTACATACATGAAAATTTCCTAGAAAGACTGTAACAGAAAAAGAAGGAAAAAGCTGAAACCAATCAGTGTAAGAGTACTTACAGAGGATGCTGAGTTGGAATTTGCCATTTAGCCCAAAACAACTGGGAAACAAGTTTTTGACCAGGTGGTAAAAACAGTTAGTTTGCGCGAGGTCAGGGTTTTTGGCCTGCAGTATGTCGGTAGCAAAGATTATTCTACATGGCTTAAGCTAAACAACAAAGTGACACAGAAAGAAGTTAAAAAAAAAGAATCCCTTACAGTTCAAGTTTAGAGCTAAATTCTTTCCTGAAGAAGTTTCTGAAGAATTAATTCATGAAATATCACAAAGTCCTTTCTTCTTGCAAGTTAGAGAAGCCATCTTAAATGAAGAGATACATTGCCCACCAGAAACTGCAGTTCTTTTGGTTTCCTATGTTGTCCAAGCCAAATATGAGGACTATAATCGAGAGATTCATAAACCAGGCTCTTTGGCTGATGACAAACTTACCCCAGTATATTTTGGAGCAACTCAAACTGATAAAAGAACAGTGGGAAGAAAGAATGCAAAACTGGCCTGCAGAACACAGAAGAATGCTAAGGGAAGATTCCATGATGGAATACTTGAAGACTGCACTGGATCTAGAAATGTATGCTGTCAAATATTTTGGAATAAAAAGTGATACAGAATCATGGCTAGGTGTCAATGCTTTGGGCCTGAATATTTATAAACATGATGACAAGTGAACAGCTAAAATTGGATTTCCCTGGAGTGAAATCAGGAATATTTCATTTAATGACAAAAACATGTTTTATAAAGCCAGTAAACAAAATGGCACCTGATTTTGTTTTCATGCACCTCATTTGAGAATCAATAAGTGGATTTTGACTTTATGTATGGGAAACCATGAACTATACATACCAAGAAGAAAGCCTGACACTATTGCAGTACAACAAGTGAAGGCTCAGGTTAGGGAGCAGAAACCCCAGAAGCAGTTGGAAAGGGCACAATTAGAAAATGAAAAGAAGAAAAGAGAAATACCAGAAAAGTAAAAGGAAAGAATAGAATGTAAAAAGGAAGGGCTAATGGAATATAAAGACAAATCAAAGAACAGATAATGAAAGCCCCCCCAAAAATACAAAATAAAAATTCTAATGATTTACACGTTGAAAAACAACTAAAAGAAGTACTGAAGAATATAAGAGAATTAGAGTATCAGAGAGAATATAAAGCATCTCTATCAAGACAATTTCAAAACAGTCATCCTTAAGGCAAAAGAGATTCATTTTTTTGTTTTTCCAATAAAATAAATTTTCCAGGCTATTCTAAAAAAATGTATTTTTTAAATAAATGTATTCAATATATTTTTGATCAGCCTGAATTGATTAAATATTTGTGTCGACTTCTGTCAAATAAAAATATTCTGTTGTGTCCTGATGCATATTTATTTACTGGATCCAGCACTGTGCAACTTTTAGTTCCCTAAAAAGTGACCATAAATTTATTGAGAAGCTCGAGGGAGTCATAACGTGCAACTGGAGACCTTAGAAAGGATGTCAAGAACTTTTCATGAGGTGGCCAGGAGGATGGGATAAATAAAGGGAGACAGAGTGTTTTTAAGAGGATTAGTAGCAATGAGTCTTTTACTGTAATAACTTTTTAAAGAACATGTAAGTACAGTATTCACCCTAGTTTTAGAACACAGTATGAATCTGTTTTATGTCTTAATTATTTACATTAAGATATTATGCTTCTAAAATAAGATAATGCAATGTAATTATGCAATATACTTGTCTAATTATTTACTTTTGTTTGATTACAATAATTATAGTTAGTCCTCAGTACTCTATTAGGAAGAAAACCTATCTCAGTGCTCAGAAGCCTTGGCAGACTGGAGTTCAAAGCCCACTGCAAAGTGTCAGACCCTGTCATGGGCCCAGGCTACAAGTTGGTCCCTGAGGATATAGACTCTCGGCTCACCTCTATGTGCCTGATGAACAGATACTTCTCAGGGGAGCCAGATGTCAAGTAAGAATTCACAGAAGCACATAGTAGCCCTGCTCATCTGTTGACTAAGTTACCAGAGCAGCCCACCAAAGGATTTATGTAGCAAGCTTTTTAAGCACCTGCTCTACCACTGATGTATACCCACAACCCTAGAGTTACTCTTAATTTTGTCTTAGGGAGCTTGAATATGGTAGAGTAACAGCAAGTCACACCTTCTCTGGGATCTGGAATGGAAACACCTGGAAAATGACCACTTAGAATAGATAAAGAAAGAACTTCAAGGATCAAAAAATAGCCTACAGGCCTGGAGATATAGCTCAGTGTCACAAGCACCTGCCTGGCAAATGCAAGGTCCTGAGTTCAATTCCCAGTACCTACAGGAAAGCTAAAAAATCACAAAAGTACAAAAGGCAATGCAGAGAAAAGACCAAAGCAACCTGGAATAATAAGTGTCTCCCAAGGTGAGGGGAAGAACCCAATTTTATAAGCACAAGGTGAAACTGGAAAGAACCAATTGAACCAGCACTCTCAGTCATAAGCAGTAGTTAGGTAGCACTAGTCACAGAAAATATCCACAAATATTGTAAGCTGCAATACAAGGTGGGATTTTTCTCCAAATGTGAATTCCTCCTCATAGCAAGTATGAAAACAAGAACACTGTAGTGCCACCATATGTAGTAGTGGCATAATTAGGACTCATTTTGAAAAGAGGTTTATTGTTTAAAACTGAATTATGCCAGGAATTATAAGTCAAGGAGCAATAACATTTCAGGGTCTCTGGTATCATTCTACCACAGTGATTAGGTGGCACACAGCCTTGAGACACTTGTGGAGAAGGGGAGGACTTTTTACAGGAATTTAAGCAGTGGTAAACTTGGGCTGTGGACAGTGCTTGACAGCTTCTTCCTCTGTGGTGAGGTGCAAGGTGCATGGTGTAAATTATTTTCTGAGGGGACTGTATTAAATAAGACTGGGGTTGAGCCCTGCAGATTGCTTGACTTTCTTCATTTCCTTCTTTCAGAACAGAACTCAGTACCTTTTTGGCTTTTCCCGCCTGTACTTGGACAATTGCTATCTCCCTGGGTGTTTGGACAGAGGAGACCCTAGAGTAAGTGGGGGACCTCACTGTAGGGCTGGGTGCCTGGAAGGACATAAAGAAAGAGTAAAGCCCTGAGGTAAACAAGAAAACATTGACTGACCCAGTCCAGCAAAAAAACATAGGTAGGACTCAGCATTCACACAGAAAATCCTGTTCAGTGGATTTGAACACAGAGCAAGTCCAGTTATGATTCAGTATTCTTCCCTCATATTTAGTGGATTCCAATACTGACAGGAAAATACAAACCAGAACTGAAAGGAAATTACCCAACCAACTATTTGAGAAGCAGGACATTTTATGATTCATTTTTTTTTGTTTTCTTTAGTATTTTTGGCCTTTGTTTGTTTTGCTTTTCTTATTTATTGATTTTTATTTTTATGCATTGCTAATTACTTTTTAATGATTTTCTTTTTCAACTTTTATATTTTTTAGTGCATGTTTATGGCACATATCAATTGTATTTCTCATGGGGATTGATATATGTATAAAGCACATCTTAATTTTTAATTCTTATTTGGAGTTTTATTTCACTTTTCTCTTTCTCATCCTTGTTCTCATTTCTTCATTTTTACATTTAACTTCTTCCATGTTTCCCTATCCCTATCTCCTCCTTATTGTATTATTAATTAGCATTTTACTTTATATTATTATTAGAATTTATTTTATGTTATTAATCTTCATATAGTTGTTGCTTTTAACTGGTTTTTGTGTTTATTAGTTCCTAGTTTGTCTTTGTATCATCAACATTACTGTAGTCTTTTTCCTCCTCTGTGAGTGGTGCTGGGGACTTCATAACTCAAAATGAGGCTGGGCCCTAATAAGACCCTTAAATAAAAGTAGAACATATTTGCTCCCAAAAGATGTAACAATCTCAATATAGAAAGATAAGAAGTACAATAAAATAAAGGAACATCACTCCCCTACATGTCTGTAATTTGTTAGTAACTGAATATAAAGATATTGAGTGATTAATGACTTGCTTGATCAACTAGGGAAGACTATGCATAAGAAGGAGTAATGCAGTGAAGAGATTCAATTCCTAAGAAGAATGAAACAGAATTCTAGAAATGAAAAGCACTGTGAATTAAATAAAAAATTCAATGGAGATGGCCACCAATCAATAGAAAGGATCAAGGAGAAGGTAAGTTTTTGGAACTTAGAGGTAAGTTTGAGGAATGATTATACACCAACACTATGAAAGTGAAAAGAAACTAGAAATCATGAATCAAACATCTAAGAATTGTAGGACATTGTTAAAATGCTAAATTTACAAATTTTTTGTGTGAAAGAGTACTCTGAAGTTCAGGTTAATGACATAAAAATCTATTTAATTCATTATTAACAGGAAACTTCCCAAACCTTGAAAAAGGTATACACACCCAGGTGCAGATAACATTTATAATCTAAAGAGACATGATCAGAAAAGAACCTCCCAATATCACTTTATAGATAAAATAGCAAGAGCACAGAACAGGAAAATAATATTGAATGCTGCAGAGTAGAAACACCAAGTCACTTATGAAAGCAAACCCCTCAAAAATAACTTCAGAAGTGTCTGGAAAATTGCAGCCAGCAGAGTATAGAATGATGTACTTCAGGACCCAGTGTTCCTTTACTAACTCTGAATGCAAATTGTCTTTATTCTCCAATTGAAAGACATAGATTGGCAGACTGGATTAAAAAACAACACTGAACTCTATGTTGCTTATAAGAAAACTATCAAAGACAAAAGAAGACTGAAAAGAAAGTGAAAAAGTGAAAAACATTGTTTCATGCAAATGGAACCCTGAAGCAAGCAGGGGAACCTAAATCATATTGATAAAACTGGCTTCAAGACAAAATTAATTAGATAAGACCAAGAAGACCACTCCATGTAGGGAAAGTTAGCAATCCAGAGAGAAGTTATAGTAATTACAAATATATATATACATTGAGATCCACTGTGCCCAACTTCATAAAAATAAATGCACAATTCAAGATAAATGGACACATAGGTCCTAATGCAATAATAGTGGGTGACTTCAGTACTCAACTCTCACCAATGCATATGTGATCCAGACCAAAAAAATCAACAGAGAAACATGAGAGTGGAGCTAGAGCATAGATCATGTATTATGCTCCATTTAATAAAAACAAAACACACTTTCTTCTCAGCAGATCATAAAAGATTCTCCAAAATTGATCATGTTTTGGACCATAAAGCACATTTTAACAATTTTGAAACACTGAAAAATTTCTTCCAGTTTTGGATCATAAATTAATGAGAAATCAACAACCATGGAAACTACAAAAATTATACACATAGATAGAAAGTAAACAATTCACTTGTGAATGATAAGTCATCCCTTGGAGAAATTAGGAAAGAAATTAAGAAATTTTCAGAATAAAATAAAGTGGTTACCATATTAGTACAGTACACCATGCTCCAGTTCTTGGACACCCTTAGGCCAGATGTGCAAGAAGGCACTTCCTCAAAAAGCTCTGAGCTTGCTTTTGGAGAGCAGTATTGGAAACCAAGATGTCAACACTAGATGATTGTGTTTTATTCTAGCCACAAAGAGATATATGTTACCCAAATTAATATGATTAATTTTCAGAATAGGCCACCTATTATTTATATAATCCAAGGTAAATTGAAAATTAACTTCCTGACATTTGTCTCACATTCTTAATTGGGAGGGGACACTTTAGGGAATGACTTCCCCAGGCTCCTATTTTGCACACCTGTCATACTAAATACACATGCAAGTATGCAAAAGGGAAAAACTTCCCAGAGAAACAACTATGTGAGTGTATATTTCACAAACTTCTGTATGAATCTGGAAACATTTTAATTTCCTTCTGGCACATAGATGAGAATATGTACCTCTGTGTGAAATCAAGGAAAACCTGCTTCCAGAATAATCACACATTATTGCAGAAGCACATCAAAAATTCTCATTTGAGTAAGTAACCTTTAAATCATTTGGGACTAAAAATAAGCAACTGAGCATCACACACATTAATCTCTTACCAAAATTCAGAAGATTGGTATTAAATTACTGATATCCTTTCTGCAGAAAATGAGTTAGATTGTTTCATGGTCAGCAGCCAAAATACACAAAGCACTTGTAGGAGGACAAGGTGGTTAAACATAAGATGTTTAGGAGTGATTTACAATCCTAAAATGAGCAGATGGAAGTGAAAGTCACTCACAGTATTTCCTGATGGAAGCAGACACTACTAGGCATGGTTATTGATTGATACATGGGGTGGAAGACATAATGAAACAGAAATAATATCTGTTTGGGGAATTCAAGAATTTATTCATGAAAGTGTGATATGCTCTAGATATAGAGGGGCACAGAGTTTTTTTTCCCCCTCAATGACACCTAAGTATAGAATGATATGGGACATAATTGATTTGAATCTTTGGAAAATCACTTAATTTTGTAATGTTGCTTCATGCTAGTATACCTATAATTCATATCTATAACTTGTGTGTGTTATTAGCATGGATATAAATACAGATCTATGTATCTAGACAGAAGATACAGTTATTTTTTATTATTCAATCCATTGGTTCTAAAATAATTTTTCATTTCTTTGTTAAAGAGCTTCCATACAATGTACATTTGGAAGGATGCAATCAAGTAGATCAACCTTTAGGTAATGGCCATGTGGTGCTTCAGAATGGATTAGAAGAGCACCAAGTTTCATAAAATGCCTTGGAAATGCCTCTGTCCATTGTGCCTTCTGCAGGAGGAAGTCATCCAGCTCACTATTACACCAATGTGAGCAGCAGTCTCCCAAGGTGAGGTTTACACCGTAAATCTATGTTTTTATTAGTATATGTTTACAATACATAATGACCACATTCTTCATGAGGAATGTTCACATATCCATAACTCATCTTCATTGTAACACATTTTCAAATACTGCCAAAATGAATGTTTAAAAGTTAGTTTTCCTCTGGTCTCAAATGACGATGGTTTCCTGGTTCAGTCATTAAATATATTATGCCTTTTAAAAAATATTTTCAATGTGTTTTATTTATATTCTGTTAATTAAAATGTCATCCTAAGCAAATATAAATGGAAACTTGAATTACCATTTATAACATATGTTAGAGACAATTTCAATTTGCCATATATTAGAGACAATGTTTTTCAGAGCCAACATACATAAATGGCATACTGTTTCGGAGGTGGTTTGGAGCCACGCTGGGGAGCCTAGGGCACTAGCCAGGCAGTGGACACTGAGAGCCCTCTCCATCCACAAGAGCACAGGTGACCCGGCAGCTGAGCACAGAATGTAAAGGGTTTAATTGCAGTTGTGTCGATTTGAGATAAATAAGTGGGTTGCAGTTTAGGGTTGGTCTCTAAAAACAGTGCCTTCACTGGAATGGAGATAAATATATCTGTTTCATGTTAACTAATATTTGCACAAAGTGCTGTTCCCAACTCCTTCATTCACCTGATCAAAGCTGAAATTGCGGCCCATTTCATACCAGTGAGAGGTGCAGTGTGTGTGAGTATGAACAGCTCGCTGACAGTGGGAAGCCAAGTCTCTGGACCTCTTTCTATGTGCAGTTGTTATTATACAGGTTTTCAAATCACTTCTGAAATAAATAAGAACCATATATATAAATATCACATTGTGTCTCTAGTGTAAAAAGTAATAACTATAACAGTAATAAAACCCCAAATGTGTAATTGCTATTGCAAAAAAGAGGAAAAGAAAGGGAATATAATTGCATGTATGTTTGAGTGTGTAACATAGATGACCATATTGCTGAATCTTTGTTGGATCTTTGAGCAGAACTGTTTGCAGTCTCACTGTTTGAATGTCTACTACGTATCCTTTAATTTTATAACTTGAACAGCTACATCCAAGATGACAATATGTAATTTATCAACTAGTGATTTCTTTTTTTCTTTTAGAATTCTGTATTGTTGCTACCCTTTTTTCAGTTTTTTTCTCTTTAAATGAAATTTTAAAAATGTATAATTGCTATTGTAACAAAAAGAGGAAATCAGAAGTGCTATAAAAATATAACTGCATGTATATTTAAGTGTGTAGGATTGATAACCATATTTCTAAGTTCTTGTTGGATTGTTGAACAGATCTGTTTGCAGTCTCATTGCTTGAATGTCCACTTTGTATGCTTTAATTTTGTAACTTGAACAACTATTTCTAAAGGGATAATATGTAATTTACCAAATAGTGATTGCTTACTGTTTATCTTTTTTTTTGAAATTCCATAATATCTCTACCTTTTTTCTGTTTTTTTTTTCTCTTTAAATAAAAAAAAAGGAATTGAAATCCCACCACCAAAAAGATGAGGAACTGACCAATTGTTACACATTTGTTAGGACCCTGTGCTGAAACACTTTTATCAAAAGATTCCTTCATTAGTTGGTGGGTGCAAAAGATAATCAATGGGAATTTTAATTTGAATGTATTTGGCTGTTAATGAAATTGAGCTTTTTTCAAGTTTTAACTTTTTAGTAAGAACATTTAAAAAAACTCTACCCATTTTTCAATTCTCCTGTGTTTAACACTGCTCTGTGAAACTTATTTATACTAAAAGAAATTATACTATTGATTGGTGTATGTGTCATGAACACAGTGTGCCATTTGGACACATATATTTTGTTTCCTATATGATATTAGGAATATAGACATACTATAAGTTAAATAACATTTGTTACTATTTAATAAATACAAATAATTATTAATTCCATTTTATATCTTCCTTAAATTTAAGGTATGGAGTACTGAATATTATAATTAGAATTCCACTGGAATTATCAGTTATGCCTGAAGATTCCCAAGATTGTTTTCTAAATCCCACTGCTCACCTGAAAACATGAAATCTGAGTATTTTGGCTTAACTTAATTGATCTCCTTCCCCCCCCCATGTTACTCTTAGTGTATCTTTCAAAATCATTGTAGAAGGACTCAGTAAATAATGATGGGAAGCATTAAATTTGTGATTTCATAGCATCAAGAAGATTAAAATATGTTAAATAACAGGCTAAATTTAGAACTCAAAAGAACTAGAAATTTTTGAGCAAACAATTTGAAACAAATTTCCACAAAGGCAAGAGATTAAAATAAATCTTTATTCTGGACTGGTCTGGCTAGAGTCTTCCTCACCGCTTCATTAAAATTTCAAGTTCCTTATTTTTCTCAATTTTTATCTCTCTCTGTGTCTGTCTCTGTCTCTCTCTTGGTTCTCTCTCTCTCTCTCTCTCTCTCTCTCTCTGTTGTCTGTCTCTCTGTCTCTGTTTCCCTGTCTCTCTGTCTCTCTCATCTGTCTCTCTGTCTCTCTCTCTCTGGTATAAGTAGATAGTGAACTCAAATAATGCAAAAACCTCTAACTAACACAAACAGGTCATTGCTTAAAACTAATGAAAAATATACAGTTCATGAAGTATCTATTAATTATGTCAAATCCTTTAAAATAATGCTTAACTTTGATAAAGCATTTTCTCTTATTATTTTATTTCATTATTTTCATGTGCAAGCTGGTAAATGAATTACATACAAGGTATAAATTCCTTAATTTTCAGAAAAAGAACAGATAGATGAGTGATATCCCACAAACGAGGTGCAATTTCCTAATGAAGAATATGTGTTCAGTCTCCAAATTTATAATCCATTTTTCATTTTTTTTCATTTTTCCTTGGAAGGTTAAGGATGTCCAATGTGTGATTTCCCAAAGTCAGTTGAAACAATGCACCTAAATAACAAGGCAACTGTGTTTGTACCATTAGGATTGACCCAGGATCCTCAGAGGCAGAAAATGGGGTTCTTCATCTTCTCGATTTTCTATGTGGGATGGTCACAATATTGAGTCCCATTATTGTGACTATCAAGTGCAGCAAGATGCTAGGGAGCCCCATGTACTTCTTCCTCTTCTACCTGTCCTTTGCTTACTTCTGCTTTTCAATGTCCACTGCCCCTAGACTGATTGTAGATGCTCTCTCTGCCAAGAAAATTATCTCCTACAATGAGTGCATGACTCAAGTCTTTGCACTCCCTTTATCTGGCTGCATGGAGGTCTTTGTCCTAATTCTCATGGCTGTTGATGGTTGTGTGGCCATCCACAAGCCCTTACATTACCCAACTATCATGAGCAGGCAAGTATGTCTCATCTTGATCGTTCTTGCCTGGATAAGGTCTTTTATGCATTCCACAGCTCAGGTCATCTTGGCTTTGTGATTGCCCTTCTCCGGACACAGTCTGATTGACCATTACTGCTGTGATTTGCAGCCCTTGTTGAAATTCACCTGCATGGACACCCACATGACCAACCTGCTGTTGGTGTTGAACAGTGGTGCCATTTGTTCAAGCAGTTTGGTTTTCCTGATGATCTCATATTTTGTCATCCTGTGTTCACTGTGAAACCACAGTGCAGAAGGGAGAAAGAAGGCACTCTCCACTTGCACTTCTCATATCATCATTGTTGTCTTATTCTTTGGCCTTTGTATATTCATATCTACATGTCCCACAACCACCTTCCCAATGGACAAGATGGTGACAGTATTTTATATCATTAGAATACCCTTTCTATTGATCTTAGCCATTCATTCTGGAGTGAGATGGAATATCAGTTTTGTTTTAATTAGCATTTCTCTAAGGATAAATGATGCTGAACATTTTTTCATATATTTATTTGCCATTTGTATTTCTTCATTTGAAAAGTGTGTACTCATCTCAGATGCCTATTTTTGGATTGGGTTTTTGAATTTTGGGGCTGTGGTATTTTTTAATTCTTTGTATATTCTATTGTAGAAGTCCTTTGAGGGACAGTTGGCTAAGATCCTTTCCCCATTTATGTTTATTATTTTTCACTTGTTGGAGGTTTCTTTTGATATACAAAAATTATTTAATAAGACAAGATCCCAGTTGTTGATTCTGAGAAGTATTTCCCATGCAGTTTGATTTTTGTTCATGAACACTACCTACCCCTGTTTTCAAGATTTCTATCTACTTTATCTTCCAACAGATTTAGTGTTTCTGCTTTAATACTTAGATCTTTGATCCATTTTTAGTTTAGTTTAGTGTATGGTGATAGATATGGATCTAGCTTTATTTTTCAGCACATGGAAAGCTGGTTTTTCCAGCACCACTTCTTAAAGGGGCTTTCTTTCAGTGAACCTGTTTGGCCCCTTTGGTCAAAGATAGTGTGACCGAGTGTGTTTGCAGACATAGCTATATTTTCTAATGTATTCCATTCATCTTCAGGTCTTTTTTTAGTTTATGGCTTTTTTTCCCCAGTACCGTACCATGCTGATTTTTTCTCAGTAGTTTTGTAGTACAGTTTCAAGTTTGGGATTGTGATGTCTCCTATCTTGCATTAGTTGCCCAGAATTGCCTTTGCTATTCTAGATCTCTTTTGGTTCCATATGAATTTTAGGAATGATTTTTCCACATCTGTGAGTTATGCTAATGGTGTTTTGATTGGAATCGCATTTTTGTTCCATATTAATTTTAGGAATGATTTCTCCACATCTGTGAATTATGCTAATGGTGTTTTGATGGAAAGCACATTAAATCTGTATAACAATTTTGGAAGAATGACTATTTTCACAATGTTTGTTTTTCCTATTCATGAACAAGGAATGTCTTCCCATGTTGTGAGATCCTCATCAATTTCTTTTTTTAGAGTATTGCAATTTTCACTGAATAGAACTTTTACTTTCTTAGTTAGATTGAATCCTAAGTATTTCATTCTTTGGGGTGCTAGTGTGAAGGGTGTGGTTTCCCTTATTTCTGCCTCAGTGAGTTTGTTTTTTGTGTACAGGAATGCTATTTATTTTTGAGTGTTGACTTTGTATCCATATACATTACTGAAATTGTTTATTACATCTAGAAGTCTTTCAATGGAGTTTTGTAGGTCTTCTATGTAGAGTATCATGACATCTGCAAATAATGAAAGTTAACACCTTGGTTTTCTATACTAATTACTTTTATCCCTCTCTCTAGTCTAATTGCTGTGGCTAATGTTTCCAGAACTATATAGAAAAGGAGCAGTGATAATGAATATCCTTGTTTTGTTCCTCATTTTAGAGTGAAAGCTTTCAGTTTTTGTCCATTTAGTAAGATGTTGGCTTTTGGTTTATCATAGATGGCTTTTATCACATTGAAGTAAAGAGCATCTATTCCAATTTTCTGTAGGGTTCTTATGAGTTTATCAAAACATTTTGTGCAGGTATTGAGATGATCATGTGATTGTTGTCTTTGGCTCTATTGATACAGTTTATTATGTTTACTGATTTTTGTATGTTGAAACATCCCTGCATTCTTGGGACAAATCACACTTGGTCGTGGTGTATAATCTTATTGATGATTCACTGTATTCTGTTTGTCAGCACTTTGTCAAGGATTTTGCATCTATGTTCATTAGGGAGATTGGCCTGTAATTACCTTTTTTGATTGGATCTTTCTCTGATTATGGTATTAGGGTAATACTTGCTTCCAGGAGTGAGTTAGGGAAAATTGCTTCCCTTTCAATTTAATTAAAGAGCTAGAGAAGTGTTGGCATTAAGTCTTCCCTAGATTTCTTATAGAATTCAGCAGTGAATCCATAGAGACTTGGGCTTTTCTTTGTTGGTATGGGTGTAATAATATTTTCAATTTCTGCTTCTCCTGATTGTTGGTTGCTTTTTCTTTCTGTTGTTGTTGTTCTTGGAATTGTGGTCATTTTTAAATCTTTGAGAATATCTTTTTGTACTTTCTGTAGGGTGACTGAGTTGTCATGAAGTCCTTCAGTTGTTCCTTTTCATGGAAATATCTTATTTCTCCATTGATTTTGAAAGATAATTTTACAGTGTACATCAATGTAGGTTGGAATTTGTTTTAGGATTTGAAATACTTCACTCCATGCTCTTCTTGATTTGATGGTTTGTATTGAGAAGTCTGCTATGATTCTAACAGGCTTTCTTTATAGGTGATTCATTTATTTTCTACAGCAGCTTTTAATATTCTGTTTTCATGCTGAATTTCTAAGATCTTGATTATTATATGTTGAGGTGTAGATTTATTTTGGTTATTCTGGTTATGACTAAAGTTATGACTGCAGTTCTATATGCCTTGCTTATCTTTTGTCAGTTTCTTTTCCTATGTTTGGTAAATTTTCTGCTACTATGTCTGCAGAGTCTTTATGTCATTTGTGTTGTCTCTTTTTTCATTAACACCAGTCAGTCTTGTATTTTTTCTCTTTGCATCGTCTTACAGCTGTTAAATTGTTATTTCCTGATTCCTTGTTCTTTTTAATATCTATTTTCTTTCATGATCACTAGTTTCAGTCATATCTTCAAGATCTGAGAATCTATCTTCAGTTTAATTCATAAAGTTTTGCCAGCATTCAATTTAATTTTTGATTTATTTCCTGAATATCTCTTTGAACCTGTTTTATTTCTGGTATTTTTCATTCAATGTTTCCATCACTTTCCTATGGTCCTCTCTTTTTAAATCTGTGTGTTCTCTGGATATATTCACCAATTCTTTCACTATATTTATCATTTCTACTTTTACCTGAGTGAATATTTCTCCTCTGATTTCCTTCACAGCTCCCTGGAATTGTTTCTTTACTTCCCTTAAAATTATTTCAGAGAATTCAGGTGCGATTTCCAAATTCAGCCATGGCAGTGTATACTGGGCTTGATTTGAGTGGGTTGGAAGTTTGAAATTGCATTTTTTTTCTTTCATTTTAGCATTTTGCTGTATTCCTGAGTCAGCCAGATGCCAAGCTCTAGTTGCTTCCTATTCTGGTAGGTTTTCTGGCAGCAGACCTCACTGAGGTTTCCTGTTGGTTCTGGATCACTGGACACAGACACATAGTCCTTTCATGCTTCACTGAAGGTTCCTGGATGACTACTGATTGCTTTGCTCAGGTTCCCAGTCCCTGTGAGCCTCAAAGACTGTTCTGGGCTGTGGACTGGTAACTGGGCATAGCTTTACAGTCCGCAAGAGTGTCATTGAGGGTTCTCAGGTGACTGTAGGTCACTGAGTGCAGACTCCCAGTCTCTACAGGCTTCATAGTTTCCAGATATAGGCAGGCCTTGTTTACTATTTCCAAAAAAAAAAAAACCCAGCTCTTCAATTTTTTGATTATTTGTATTTTTAGCCTCAATATCCTTAATTTCTCCTCCTATATTTATAAATGTCCTCTTTAATCTAATTTTGAGTTCAAATTTGTTGTTTTTCAAGTACCTTGAGGCTAAGCATAGGTTATTTATTCTAGATAATTTTGTAAGTCTTACTTTCATTCTACTTGCAATTAAATTACAAGACTTAAAAGGTTTGTCATCTAGTACAAAATGAAGAAAGAGAACATTGGATGAGAGCAGAGTTATGTCCTGGCATCCTTTTATGACACTAAATTTTTCATACTCTTTTTCCTTATTATCCTTGCAAATATCCCATTGATAATTTTCTTCATTTTCCTTGGTAATTTTTGTCAGCCTAATGTACCTAATTCAGTAAAAACTTTGCTGGTGTCTGATTAATTATTGTGTGGAAGAGTAGACTGAATTCTTTTCAGTCCTAATAGATAAAAAAAATTAAGCTTATTACAGTTGGGATATTGATTAAGAGAGAAACCTCAGAGAATAATATTCTGTAGAATGGCAATGCCTTACATCATGTTGTCTTAATTCCCCTAGAATCTAGAGAGGGGTATTTTGTATTGCCATTATATTAAGCGGCTATTATGAAAAAAGGATGTGGATACTTTGCGCTAATAACAGACTCCTCTAACAGGTAAGTGATAGTTTGTTTCTATTTTTTCAGATCAAAGAGCATTCAGTACAAAATTACCCAGCATAATTTTCTAATTTAATGTTTCAGATGTCATGAATACAATGTGCTTACTCTGAAAAATATAGAAAAAAATAACAAACCAAATTTTGCTTTTTAAGATTACTATCAATGTAGAAATTAATTGAATATGAACAACTACTAGAGGGAAAATAATCATTTTATCTCAAATTTCAATCTATAAGCATCAAGCTTTTGAATTTCATTATTCCAATGCTATGTGAGAAACAAAGGATTAATTAATTCCTTAAGAATTACTATAACCTATTTAGATTTTAAAGAGTAGAAAAATCTTATTAATCTATGTAGAATGTGGAAAATCTTATTAATGCTTTTGTATTAAGTAATTGAGCAAGTGAAGTACTCATCAGGTGCTGTGGTACTATGCCTATTTAGAAACTGGAGAAAAGTTCATGCAGATTGTGAAAAGGACAAAGCTTCTGTAGAACAGAAGTCTTTTCATTTCTTACTGTTAATTTGGAATAGAATATTTTGTATTGCAGAACAAAATTTAATACTGTTTGTTTCTTAATTTGTATCACTGGAGTATAATTTGTAGTTGATACACTTCTGAGACATATTTTGAAATGCTTTGTTATTGTTGTTGAAAGCAAACTTGAGTCTTTGAATTGTATAGACACAGTATAGTGAAAATCATAGGAAACATGGTATATATGTATAGAGGGAGTTCATGAAAATACATTGGATAATTTTCCTTTTCTTCAGTATTTGTCCCTACCCAAAGTTTTCCCATGTGTCTTCTTATCTACCCTTGTTTCTCTACAATACTTCTGTTCTCTTAAAAATTTTAGATAGAAGGATAGCATATTGTTAATTCTATGACATTTGAAATAGCCAATTATACAAAGCACAGACAATCATACTGAATTTTATGGTGACTTCAAATCTCATGCCAGGGAAATTTTTAGTGTACCTCCTGACCAAATGGAAGGAATCCTGGTATTCAGTTACATAAAGTAAAGGCCTTGAGGAATGCTTGTTATGTCCCTCATTAATACTTGCTGCAAAGGACATAAAACAGCATGAGACAACCTTCTTTCCAGAAAGAATGGGTCTTTTGTGCACAGTCATAAAGAGAGGTCACCGATTCTCCAAATATAGAATCTGTGTCAGGGAGTGCTGGCTGATGCAGGAGCATATCCTCAAGCAGGAGCCACACTTCTCACTGTGGCCTCTGCCATATGAATCAGGGACAGGTTCACCTGCCAAGGAATACCATTCTCACTGTGGCATCTGCCATATGAATACTTCTCACTGTGGCCTCTGCCACATGAATCAGGGACAGGTTCACCTGAGGATGCATCCATTGTCTGCTCTGCATTCAGTGCTTCCCTTATGCTCTCATCAATTTATTGTCTGTTTATCAACTTTTTGACAAATTCTGCCATTCTAAACTTGGCTAATGATGTCTAAAATGTTGAATACTTTGGTGATTAGACAGGGTGCTACCCTTATAATGCTGTTTCCTCTGGAGACCCTGACAGCCTATTTCAGTGTCATATTTCTTTGATGACTTAATGGTGGCTTTATTTCACCCCTGGAAAGCAAAATCTATATAGGGTTATTGATATGCACCCACATAAAAATGTTAATCAACTAAGAAAGATGTGTAAAGTTTCTTCTATTATCAGCAGAAGGAAAAGATTCATGAAAAACATAAAAATATTTTAAAAATATCATTGTTTTAACACAGTTATACAGAACTCAGCGCAAGCCTGCCTCAGGACAAGGCTGCCCCTAACCACCACCAAGGGCGCACCCTGCCACCAGAACTCAGCGCAGGCCCGCCTTAAGGGTAGGCTCCCCGGAACCTCCACCAAGGGCTCGCCCTACAAGCAGAACTCAGCACAGGCCCACCTCAGGGTAAGGCTTCCCCGAACCTCCACCATGGGCCTGCCCTGCCACCTGGAACATCAGATCTCAGTGGGCTCCAGTTAGTGTGAGAAAATTTAGAACTTTACTCCCAGGTGGCAAACTTTGGACTACACTGGATTGACTGTATCAGTGTGGTGAGTATACCCCTAAAACAGAGGTGTACAGGGGATAAATAGGGCCAGTAGTAAAACCCCCTCCAACTAAATGTAAGACCGTGGTGTGTCTGAAAAGAGTGTGTGTGATCCCCTCCTACACATAGAAAACAACAGGCAGAGTGAAAATGACAAAACAAAAAAGCAAAATGCCTTCTCAAACATATAGTTCACCAGAAGCAAGTATAGGAGACATTGAAATAGAAGACCCCAAAAGTAACACACTGGGAATCTCTGAAAAGATAGCGAGTGAAATAAAAAAACAACAGCATCAGGCTATAGAGGAAATCAAATTAGAAGTACTCTTCCATGTAAAGATACAAATAACAACTTTAGTGAAGGAGTTGGTGAATGCAGTTAAGAAGCACTAGAGAAAAAAGTACATGAGCATGGGAAACTGATTGAAACTTTGAATGAACAATATAGAAAACAAGCAGAATTCATGAAACAAACTCAAAGAGATATCCAAGAAACAAAAGATTCTATTGAAAGCATGCAACACCGCCTAAAGGTAGCTGAGGTAAGGATTTCGGACATTGAGGACAGGATCACAGTTAGTGATCAGGAAAGGATAGAACTTTTAAAAATAACAAAGCAGCATGAAATGACAATGCAGAAGCTTCATGATGATGCCAAGAGCAAAATATAAGAATAATGGGCATTAGTGAAGATACAGGAGTCCAGGAAAATGACATATGTAAAGTATTTACAGAAATAATAGAAGGAAATTTCCCAAACATGGGGAAAGAATCTGATATACAGATAAGTGAGGCATATAGAACACCAGTCACAACCAACATAAATCCACACCCAGACACATAATAATTAAGATCTCAGACATACAGCATAAAAACAGAATATTAAAAGCTGTCAGAGAAAAGTCACAACTCACCTATCAGGGAAAGCCCATTAGAATCACAGCAGACTTTTCAGCACAAACTCTCAAGGCAAGAAGAGCTTGGAGTGAGGTATTTCAAGCCCTGAAGGAGAACAACCTTCAATGCAGACTGATGTACCCAGCAAAACTTTCATTCAAATTCAATGGAGAAACAAGATACTTCCATGACAAAGAACAACTGAAGAAATTCATGTCCACCAAACCAACCCTAGAAACAGTACTGAAAGACATACTAGAGAGAGATAAAAATGACCACAATCCCCAAAACAACAACAGAATGAAACCACCAGGTAGGATAAGCAATTAAATAAGAGGAAAAGCAGAAAGAAACAACTGGAACATAATATGACAAAGTTGAGCCAGTACACATTAATGATATCCATAAATATAAATGGCCTCAATTCACCTATAAAAAGAAATAGACTGACAGAATGGCTCAAGAAACAGGATCCCACAATATGCTTTATACAAGAAAGACATCTGACCCAAAAGGAAGCTCATAGATTAAAAGTCAAAGGATAGAAAATTGTATTCCATGCAACAGGAACACAGAAAAAAGCAGGGGTAGCTATTCTATATGCAGACAATGTGAACTTCAAACCTAAATTTATTAAAAGATAAAGAAAGTCACTACATACTTGTTAGTGGTAAAATTCAAGAGGAAGACCTAACAGTTATAAATATATATGTGCCAAATACAGAAGCACCCAACTATATAAGACAGATACTAACAGACATGAAAAACAAAATTCACAAGAACACAATTATAACAGGATATCTTAACAGCCCATTGTATAGATCAACTAGAAAAAAAGTCAGCAAAGAAATAACAGAACTGAATCATACCAGTGGGCAATTGGACTTAGTAGATGTTTACAGAGTGTTCCACCCAACTATACTCAGAATACACATTCTTCTCAGCTGCACATTGGACATTCTCCAAAATAGACCATATATTATCTCATAAAACATTCTTAAGTAAATGCAAAGGTATTGAAATCATACCATGCATAATATCTGACCATAGTGCACTGAAATTGGAAATTAATGGCAAAAGAAATTGTAAAACCTGCATAAATACATGGAAATTAAATAGCAGCCTTTTGAACAACCAGTGGGCTACAGATGAAATTAAAGAAGAAATAAAGCAATGCCTACAATTCAATGAAAATATAGAAACAACACACTGTAATCTGTGGGATGCAATGAAAGCAGTCTTAAGAGGGAAATATATAGCAATAAACTGTCATATCAAGAAAACAGAATGAGCACAAATAAACAACCTAATGCTCCATCTCAAGCATCTAGAAAAAGAAGAGCAAGCTAAACCCAAAACATACAGAAGAGAGGAAATTGTAAAGATTAGAGCAGAAATCAATGCAATTGAAACTAAAAAGTAATACAAAGAATTAATGAATCAAAAAGCTGGCTTTTTGTGAGAATAAACAAAATTGACAACTCCTAGCCAACCTTATACTGAGAAAAAAAGAAAAAACCCAAATTCATGCAATAAGAACTGAAAAGGGAGAAATTACTACAGGTCCCATGGAAATTCAAAAGATCATGAATACCTACTTTGAAAATCTCTACTCACATAGAGTGGAAAACACAGAGGAAATGGATACATTCCTAGAAACATATGAACTACCAAAGCTTAACCAAGAAAATATAGCAATTTTGAACAACCCAATATCAGCTATTGAAATTGAAAATGTATTTAAAAGCTTATCAACAAAGAAAAGTCCAGGTCTTGACAACATTATACTAAATTGACAAAAATTGAAAGCTTTCACTCTAAAATCAGGAATAAGACAAGGATGTCCACTATCACCACTCCTTTTCAACATAGTTCTGGAAACACTAGCCAGGGCAATCAGACAAGAGAGAGAGATAAAAGGAGTAAAGATAGAAAGGAAGAAGTTAAATTATCACTATTTGCAGATGACATGATACTCTATATAGAAGACCCAAAAACTCCATTAAATACTGCTAGACGTAATAAACAAGTTCAGTAGTGTAGCTGGATACAAAGTCAATGCTCATAAATCAATAGCATTCCTGTACACAAACAAAAAACTCACTGAGAGTGAAATTATGGAAATATTGCCCTTTAGAATAAACATGTAAAAAATGAAATACTTAGGAATCAACCTAACTAAAAATGTAAAAGACCTATATGCTGAAAATTATGCTACAGTGAAAAAGGAGATTGAAGAGGATATTAGAAAATGGAAGGACATTCCTTTTTCTTGGTTAGGAAAAACCAACATTGTGAAAATGGCCATACTCCCAAAACTGTTATACGGATTTAACACAATCCCAATCAAAATACGATTGAAATACCACACAGATCTAGAGAGAACACTCCTAAAATTCATTTGGAAACAGAAGAAACCTAGAATAGCAAAGACAATTCTAGGCAACAAAAGCAAGGCAGGAGGCATCTCAATTCCTGACTTGAAACAGTACTATAAAGCCACAGTGATAAAATCAGCTGGGTCCTGGCAAAGAAATAGACCTGAGTATCAATGGAACAGATTAGAAGATGTAAGCACAACTACAAAGATACTCAGCCACCTGATATTTGACAAAGGGGCTAAATATGTCCACTGGAAGAAGGATAGTCTCTTAATAATAAATGGTGTTGGAAAAATTGGCTCTCTACATGCCCAAGACTGAAACTAGATCCATGCATATCACCATGCACAAAACTAAAGTCTAAACGGATCAAAGACCTCAATATTAAAACAGAAAATGCTAAATCTACTGGAAGACAAGGTAGGTAGAAGTCTTGGAGACATAGGGGTAGGCAGAGATTCATGAACAAAATGCAAACTGCACAGGAAACACTTCAAAGAATCAACAAATCGGATCTGACATTACTGAAAAATTTCTGCACTTCAAAGGAAATCGCCAACAGAGTGACAAGAAAACCAACAGAGTGGGAAAGAATTTTAACCAGCAACCCCTCAGACAAAAGACTTGTGTCCAGAATATATAAAGAATTGAAAAATATCAAGCCCCCCAAATTCAAAGACCCTCTCCAAAAATGGGCATCTGAGATGAGCACAGTTCTCAGAGAAAGATATACAAATGGCAAATAAATACCTGAAGAAATGTTCACTGGTCATTTGAGAAATGTAAATTAAAATAGCATCGTGATTCCACCTTGCTCCAGAAAGAATAGCTGCCATCAAGAAATCAACTGATAACAAATGTTGGCGAGGCTGTGGGGAGGGGGAAGGAACACTGCTCCACTGTTGGTGGGAATGTAGACTGTTGAAACCATTATGGAAATCCATATGGAGAATTCTCAGAAGACTAGGATTGGAAGCCCCATTCAGTCCAGCTATCCCCCTCCTGGGCATTTTCCCCAAAGAACTGAAAAGTTCATATCACAGTGATATATGTGCACCCATGTTCATAACTGCACAATTTGTGATAGCTAAATCATGGAAACAACCAAGATAACCATCAATGGCAGAGTGAATGAAAAAGAGGTGGCATTTTTATACAATGGAATATTACTCAGCTATGAAAAAGGATGATTTTGAGGCCTTCATAGGCAAATGGAGACAACTTGATACTATCCTCATTAGTGAAATAAATAAGAAACATGTTTATAAATATCATATTATGTCTCTAGTGTAAAAAGTAAATAAGAACTACAAGAGTAAGAAAACCAGAATGTGTAATTGCTATTGTAAAAAAGAGAGGAAAAGAAAGTGCTCTAAGGGATATACCTGCATCTAAGTTTGAATGTGTAAAATAGATGACCATATTGCTTAATCTTTGTTGGATCTTTGAGCAGAACTGTTTGTAGTCTGACTATTTGAATATTTACTATTTACCCTTTAGCTTTGTAACTTGAACAACTCATCCAGGATGACTACATAATTTATAAATTACTGATTTCTTAGTGGGGCTTTTTCTCATTCTCCTTTTTCCTTCTTTCATTTAGAATTCTGTATTGTTGCTACCCTTTTTTCTGTTTTGTTTCTTTTTTCTCTTCTCTTTAAATAAAATTTTTAAAATGTATAATTGCTATTGTAAAAAAAGAGGAAATAGGAAGTGCTATAAAAGATATAGCTGCGTGTATGTTTAGGTGTATGGGATTGATGACCGTATTTCTAGGTTCTTGCTCCATTGTTGAACAGATCTCTTTGCACTCTCACTGCTTTAGTGTTCACTTTGTGTGCTTTAATTCTGTAACCTGAATAACTATTTCTAAAAGAACAATATGTAATTTATCAACTAGTGATTTCTTACTGTTTATCTTCTTTTCTTGAAATTCTGTAATATTTCTACCTTTTTCCTGTTTTTTTCTCTTTAAATAAAAAAAACCCATAATTAGACAAAACGATTAACAGCATCACAATATTTAGAGTATAAGGTCTACTTTCGCTTGTGGAGCTAACTTACAATGATGTTTTAAATTGATCCCAGGTTTTTGTTTTGCTTTGCTTTCTTGTGTTCCTGATTTTATAAATTGACAATTTTTGTGTCTGTATCATATCAGAAAGTAAAACATACTAATGAACTAGTGATGTGAATATAATTGATGATGAGAATGATATTGCGATGAGATACATGTAGATACATTTCAGAACTAGTAGAAGATGTTTAATTTAAAAGATCTTACTGAACCTGTATGTTGAACAAGGCATTGGGATAGATCTTTGAGAATGATATTCCAATAATAGTTTTTTCTTCAAAATACTTACTCCAAGGAAGTAAATTTCAGGAAATACAATCTTATATAATGAGCACTAATATGTAATATTACTTGAAAGTCCAAATAGAAAGGCTCTGAGAACCAAAACAAGGATGCTTTCATAAGCAGACCAACATCAAAAACTACATAGGCTTTTAACTTCTCAAAAGTTAGATCTTCAAAAGTTAGGATGATTGCAGTAGCAGGAAATGGAAAGCCACTGCTGGAAGAGAGAAGAAAGCAAGATAGGTTTAGGTAGATTATGTCTGTTTTTAATGTTTGGATTATGCATTATTTCCCTATAGAGATTCCAACATGTAGATTTATTTATAGTCAATATATTTTTATTTTATCTTGAGCCTACCTTATTTAAAATATATTTCAGTAAATATTTGATTTGAAAACTAGATTCTCTATTTTCTGGATACTGAAAAAACTTGAAGATTGTGTACATTTTTTACATAGACTTTACCACAGGGTTTTAGATTATAAAACCCTGTTTTAAAGAGTAAGAGAAACATTTAAAATATTTTTTGGGCACAAAGAAATCTTTATAATGATTTTCTAATACATGATTAACAGAACATGGTTTATTCACAGGTAAAAGAGTTGAACTGTTTTTATGGATACAAATATTTGAAACTTAATGATATTTTTAATGAAGCTATAGATTACAAATATTTGAAAAGGACCTAAACTCATTCACACATTAGTGATATCTGTTTATTATTCATAATCTAGCTATAAATTTGTGTCAAAAATATATAAGCTTATTCTAGACAAGCTAATGGCTTGTTAATAAATCCTGTCTGAAAATCTATCTAGTATTTTCTATCTATCTATATCTATCTATCTATCCATCTATCTATATCATCTATCTACCAAAAACTACACAGTGACAGAGTTGGACAAAATCATGAACAATAGCAGTGAGAGACTTCAATTTCACTTTACTTCCAATGTTTAATTACTTTTTAAGTGATAATACTTTATTATTGTTCAGTCTTTTAAAGGAAAATGTGATCACTGTAATGGTTGAGATATCAAGACCAAGTCCTTTGCAGTTAAGGATCCTTGCTCTCAATCATTCCATAAAATGGAGTTTTTTATGTCTGGGTCTATAAAATAAATAACTTCACCTGACACTTTCACAAAAATAATTTAGATTTGGAGAAACAGTCTAGTCAAGTTTATTGAGATTAAAATATGTTTATAAATAAAAATATGTTTAAGTAGAATTCTACATCAATTTAGTATAGCACATATTGTGTTTTGATCAACTTACAACATGGAAAACAAGTTATTGGCAGAATGAATGGAAGATTGGTAGAAAAAAAGAGTTAACTGAGTTTTAGAGACTATATCTAACATCTAATGTTTAAGTTTATATTTTTCTTAAAGAGTTCTTCAGGGCTGGAAATTTAGCTCAGTGGCATAAGACCCTGCTTTGCAAGTCCATGGTCATGTGTTTGATATCTGGTACAAAAAAAAGAATTCTTCAAACATCACCTTGACTAGAAAGTTCTATGAAATGGTTTTCTTCTGAGAAACTCATGATAAAATTTCTTTGCAAAATTGAAAACAAGTTTGTCCCAGTACATGACATTTCAAAGATGAATAAAAAAAATTAACCTTGACAGGAGTGAAAAAATCAAATTGAAGTCACTTACTGACTATCATGCCTCTTTCAAACCACACATTATTTTCATCTGTAATCTCTGATGTGTCCTAAGGTATGTTCACAGGAGGGCTCCATGGACCTAACGGGCCACACACAGTGACCTGAAAGTGGCTAGCAGGGACTAGAATCCAGTCCTGGGAACCAAACATGTGTGAGTTGATTCCCAGCACATGGGGGAAGCTTTGGAATGTTGCTCCCAGTTGGCAAGACCACACTCAGTGTCTCAAATCAATGAAGGATACATGAAAGGTCCCCATGGGCCTAACTGGGCAACTCCCAGTGACCTCCAAGTGGCTAGCAATTGCCTACAGTCTGTCCCAGAACTAAAAGTGGGCCAGAAAATGTAGGAAGGTTTGGAACATCCTCAAAACCTGGAAATAAAGGAAAATGACAAAATCAAAGAGCAAAATGTAATCTCAAACTTCCAACCCTACCTAGCAAACCTAGGAGACATGGACATAGAAGAAAATGTAAGCCATACACCTGAAATTCCTGAAGGCAACTGAAGGCAAAAAACAACTCTGGGAAACTATAAAAGAACTTAAATCAGAAATAATCTCCCAGGTAAAAGAAGAAAAGAGAAATTTAATGAAAGAAATGCTGAGCACATCTAAAGAATACATAGTTTAAAAAATTAGAGGAACAATACAAAAAGATGGAAACCCTGAATGAACAATATAAGAAAAAAGCAGACTGTATGAAGCAGATTCAAAGAGATATACAGGAAATCAAAAATTCCATCAAAATTTGGCAAAATTACCTCAACAAAAGTGAAGATAGAATTTCAAACCTCAAAGACAAGATTTCAACTAGTGAACAGGAAAAGAAAGATCTTTTAAAAATAATAAAGAATCAGGCAATAACAAGTCAACAGCTGCAAGATGATGCAATGAAAAACAACATAAAATTGATAAGGATAAACAAAAAAGAAGGGGACAACACAAATTATATCATGAGGCTATTTACAGAAGTAATAGCTGAAAATTTCCTAAACATGAGAATGGAAACTGACATACAGATCAGTGAAGTATATAGAACTCCTAATAACCATAAACAAAGTAAAACTACACCCAGACATATAATAATCAACACCACAGAAATCCAACATGAGAACAGAATATTAAAAGCCACTAGAAAGAAGAGACAGGTCACCTATAAATGAAAGCCTATCAGAATCACAGCAGACTTCTCAACACAAACAATGAAGTCAAGAAGAGCATGGAGTGAAGTTTTTCAGATCCTAAAGGAAAACTACTTCCAACTCAGACTGATGTACACTGCAAAACTGTCCTTCAAAATGGATGGAGAAATAAGATACTTTCACAACAAAGAACACCTGAAAACTTCATGACTACCAAACCAACTCTGCAAAAAATGTTGAAATACACTCTAGATATACATAGGAAAACATCACTAAGGGAGGCAAATAATTAAACAGAGTGGAAAGTTTAAGAATCAACAGCAGAAAGATAACATCAAAATTAAACCAATATTAGTTATAACCATTAATGTAAATGGCCTCAATTCATCAAGTAAAAGAAATAGACTGGCAGAATGGATCAAGAAACAGCATCCAACCATCTGTAGTATACAAGAAACCATCTAACCCAAAAGGAAACTCATAGATTGAAAGTCAAAGGATGGAAAACCATACTTCATGCAACAGGATCCCAGAAAAAATCAAGGGTAGATATTGTGTTTAAACTTTAAATCAAGAATGAGCCAAAGAGATAAAGAAGGTCACTACATGTTAGTTAGGGGAAAACTTCAAGAAGAAGTGATAAAAACCTTAAACATATATTTACCAAATGTGGGAGCCCCCAGCTATACAAAACAAATATTAACAGAAATGAAAAATCAAATAAGAAATAACACAATTAAAACAGGAGACCTTAACATGCCATTGACACAAATGGACAGATCAACTAGACAAGAAAATCAGCAAAGAAAGAGCAGAACTGAATCACACCTGTGAACAAATAGACTTGGTGGATTTACACAGAGATTTACAAATCAGAATATACTGCAGCACATACAACGTTTTGTAAAATAGGCCATATACTAGCAGCAACACATGGAATGTTCTCTAAAATAGATCATATACTAGCCAACAGAACATGCTTAAGTAAATGCAAAAGAATTCAAATTATTCCATGCATGTTATTGGATAATAGCACCATGAAATGAGAAATTAATGACAAAAGAAACTGAAGAAAACACCAAAACACATGGAAATTGAATGATACCCTCCTGAACAATCAGTGGGTCACAGAGTAAATTAAAAAAGAAATTAAACAATATCTACAACCAAACAAAAATACAAATAAATCTTACCAGAACCTGTGGGGCACAATGAAAGCAGCCATCAGAGGAAAATTTATTGTGGTGAATTTCCACAGCAAGAAAACAGAATGAACACAAATAAACAATCTGATGCTACATTTCAAACATCTAGAAAAAGAAGAGCAAGTCAAGCCCAAAGCCAAAATAAGGGAGGAAATTATAATGATCAGAGCAAAAATCAATGCAATATAGACTAAGAAAACAATAGAAAGAATCAATGAATCAGAGTTGTTTCTTTGAAAGAATAAATAAAATTGATAAGCCCCTAGACAACCTTATTTTAAAAAGGAAAGAAAAAAACTCAAATTCATGCAATAAGGAATGAAAACAGTGAAATCACTACAGAATATCATCAATAACTATTTTAAAAACCTGTACTCTTGCCAGGCATGGTGGCTCACACCTGTAATCCCAGCACTTGGGAGGCTGAGGCAGGAGGGTAATTGTGAGTTTGAGACCAGCCTGGGCTACAAAGTGAGCTCCAGGCCTGCTGAACTGCATAGAGAGGCCCTGTCTCAAAAAGACACACACACACACACACACACACACACACACACAAAACCCTGTACTCTCATAAGCTTGATAACACAGAAGAAATGGACATGTTCCTAGAAACATATGCATTACCAAAGCTGGGTCAGGAAAATGTAAAACTACTGAATAACCCAATTTGAATTAGAGAAATTGAAAATATAATTAAATCCTTACAAACAAAGAAAGGCCCAAGTCCAGATGAATTCACCATGGAATTCTACAAGAAATTCAAGGAATATTTAATGCTGACACTCCTCAAACTCTTCAATGAACTTGAAATGGAAGCAATTCTCCCTAACTCATTCCTGGAAGCAAATATTACTCTAATACCAAAACCAGAGAAAGACCCAAACAAAAAAGAGAACTACAGGCCAATCTCCCTAATGAACATAGGTGCAAAAATGCTCAATAAAATATTGGCAAACAGAATGCAGCAAATTATCAAGAAGATTATACACCATGACCAAGTGTGATTCATCCCACGAATGCAGGGATGGTTCAACATATGCAAATCACCATATGAATCCACCATATCAATAGAGCCAAAAATAAGAATCATATGATCATTTCTATAGATGTAGATGGGCCAGGGATTTAGCTCAATGGCTTAAATGCCTGCCTGACAAGCATGAGATTGTGAGTTTGATCCCCAGTACCAAAAAAATATTAGATGCAGAAAAGCTTTTGATAAGATCAAACACTTATTCATTATAAGAACCTTACAGAAAATTGCAGCTGGTGGTCTTTTCCTCAGTATGATAAAAACTAACACCCAGCATCATATTAAACAACCAAAAACTGAAAGCATTTACCTTAAAATCAGGAACAAGACAAGGAAGTCCATTATCACCACTCCTATTCAATATAGTGCTGGAAATAATAGCGAGAGCAATTAGACAAGAGAGAGAAATAAGAGGAGTAAGGATAAGAAAAGAAGAAGTTAAATTATCATTATTTGCAGATGACATGATACTCTATGTAGAAGACCCTCAAACTCCATTGAAAGACTCCTAGTTATAATAAATAAATTCAGCAATGTAGCTGGATACAAGGTCAATACTTAAAAATCAATAGCATTCATATACACTAACAACAAAATCACTGAGAGAGAAATAAGAGAAGCCACACTCTTCACAATCACATCCAATAAAATGAAATACTTAGGAATCAATCTAACAAAAGAAGTAAAAGATCTATTTTGGGAAAATTATAATACCCTGAAAAAGGAAATTGAAGAGGACCTCAGAAAATGGAAACACATCCTTTGTTCATGGATAGGAAGAACAAACATTGTGAAAATGGCCATTCTTCCAAAAATGTTATACAGATTTAATGCAATCCCAATCAAAATACCACTAACATACCTCACAAATCTAGAGAAATTGCTCCTAAAATTGATCTGCAACCAAAAGAGAACTAGAATAGCACAGACAATTCTAAGCAACAAAAGCAAGGCAGGAGGCATCACAATGCCTGACTTGAAGTTGTACTACAAAGCTACTGTAATAAAATCAGCACTGTACTGGAATAAATCAGGGCTGAAAATTGATGGAATAGATTAGAAAGTAAAAATACAGCTACAAACACACTCAGGTATCTTATCTTTGATAAAGGGACCAAACATGTTCACTGCAAAAAAGATAGTCTCTTTTAAAAGTGGTGCTGGAAAATTGGCTCTCCATATGCCAAAAACTAAAACTAGACTCATCCCTATCACCATGTACTAATCTGAAATCTAAAGGGATCAAAGATCTAAATATTAAACCAGAAACACTAAATCTGTTGGAAGACAAATTAGGTAGAAATCTTGAAGACATAGGGGTAGGTAGAGAATTCATGAATAAGAACTGAACCACACAGGAAATACTTCACAGAATCAATAACTGGTTTCACATCCTGTTAAAGAGTTTTTGCATTTTGAGAGAAATTTCCAGCATAGCCAAAAGAAAACCCACAAATTGGGAAAAAACCTTAATGAACTGTCCCTCAGACAAAGGACTTCTGTCTAGAACATATAAAGAATTAAATAAAATCAGATCCCAGAAATTCAAGGACCCAATACAAAAATGGTCATCTGAAATGAATACATAGTTCTCAGATGAAGAAATACAAGTGACAAATAAATACATGAAAAAATGTTCAGCATCATTGGTCATTAGAGAAATGCAAATTACAACCACACTGAAATCCCATCTCACTCCAAAAAGAATGGCCAGAATAAAGAAAACTACCAAGAACAAATGTTGGTGAGGCTTCAGGGCAAAAGGAACTCTTCTGCACTCTTGATGGGATTGCAGACTGGTGCAACCACTGTAGAAGTCAGTCTGGAGATTCAAGAAGCTGTGATTGGAAGTCCTATTTAGCTCAACTATTCAACTTCTGGGCATATTGGCAGAAGAACTGAAAACATCATACCACAGTGATATATGTTTATAGCAGCACAATTTGTAATAGCCAGAACTTGGAAACAACCTAAATGCCCATAAAACTGAGGAATAGATAAAAAGATGTGGTATTTTTAAACAATGGAGTACTAATCGGCTATAAATAATAATCACATTGAGACATTTATAAGTAAATGGATGCAACTTGAGACCATACTCATAAGTGAAATAAATCAAACTCACATGTTTAATTACCATATAGTAGCCCTAGTGTAAGAAATGGTAAGAGTACATAAGATACAAAATCCTCAATAAATACAGTGAAAGGATAAGCATCTTCTCAAAAGGAAAAAAATAATATCTCAGAGAAAATGAGGAAAAAGTAAAAGGAAGGGAAAAGAAAAAATATCTAAAATTATATAAGCACACTTAAGATAGCTAAGATGATTGTGCTACAAATTGTGTAAGATCTTGGAACATAAGTTAATATTCATAGGACTGGAACAATTGTGCATATTATTGTATGGTGATCTGAGGAACTCTTGAAGATCATTATGTAAAATAACAACCCTAGTTATGCTCCTACCACCTTGTTTGGAAGGCCTGTATTGTCACTGTTTTGGGCTTTTTTGCTATTGTTATTTATTTGTCATTTTTGTTTCATGTTTTTCTAGGAATTTGTTTTGTTTTATTTTATTTTTCCCTCTAATACAGAAAAATAGGTATACATGTAGAGACGCATACATGCATAGAATTTCTCCTAAACAGTTTAGGAGAATCAATTATATAATACATGATGAAATGAACAGGTACTTTGAAGAAAAACAGACAATATGGTATCCAGTGATGATTCCATAATGTCATGCTGTGAAATCCAGCAATAGTATTATTTTTTCTTCAGAGTGATTTTAGTCTGTTTTGTATTGTGTAATTTCAACATACATGAAGGTATAGATAGCTATTTTGAAGAGAACAAGAGACACTATGGCAGCCATTGTTGATTTCCCTATTGTCTGGCTTTGAAGGCCTGTAATCCTTCATCATTCTGTTCTGATCAGTTTAATACTATTTTGTTTTGTATGAATTCATTGTGTGTGAAGATATGGACAACTATTTAGAAGAAAACAAGAGATAATATGATAGCCAGTGATGATCTGCTGTTTTTCTTTGAAATCTGTGTCCCTTACATTGTTTTCTTCTGATCTGCTTTGTTCTGTGTTGTGATGTTTAGTTTTACTATCTTTAAAATAAAATTTTAAACAGTAAAAAAATAAAATAAAATAGTGCTCCAAGACAAATTCTTTGTGGTCATCCCAACAAGCCACTGACCATTAAGACACTCTGTAATCAAAATTCACAAAAGGAAAATAAATACAGAAACAAGAACATAACAAACAATTCTATGTACATCAGTGATTCTTGAGATCCTGTTTATCATATGTTTTACACCTAATATCAATATACCTCTGTGGTTAATATTGATGCTGTCAATGCATTTCTTCCCCTTTGGCATGTACCATAAGAAGTGTCCCCTTACCCACTATTTTGTTTTATGCAGTCCCTGTTCAGGTACCATATGCCATGTCCAGTGAATTCTCAGAGTTCTTTGGGGAAAGACAATGAGATGATGGAGAAATTAAAATAAGAGATAGTATATAGAAAGTTGAGGTCAGGTAAGACCTCTCTCTGGACAGGAGGAAAGGAACTGCTCAACCACTCTAGCATGTTTACTTATACATTTGACAGGATGCTGTTACGTGACACATCCATTCCCTAGCAACCCATTGCTTGAATTGTCTCAGGGCTTGGTGCTCTGTGGATTGAAGCAGTTTGTTTAAGTAGCTTGCCTCAGACACTCTTTGTTCTCAGACAGATTTGCCTTGTCTCCACACATGTGATCAATTTCCAGCTTCAGCCATGCCCTAGAGTGGTGAGCCATTTCTTCTCTAGCAATGAGTCATATTTTCTTGTTCCCCTCTGTCAGTTTCCTCCTGGTTTCCTTGTGCCTTGCACTCCCTTTGGTTTGTTTCCAGACTCTCAACACTTTGTTCTAGAGAATCTGAGTAGCTTGCACACATCACTCCATTTATCTTCTCCCTCCTCTTTTAAATTTTAAATTGAAAAAGCAATATTTTGTATATTTATGAGGTACAAGATGATGTGTAAATTGGGGAGTGATTTAATCAACTTAATTTATACATCTATATCTTTCTCACTTATTCTGTCTTGGTAGTAAGATCTTCAGAAAGTCACCATTTTACCAGATTGGAAATACAGTGGTTTCTTAGTTCATGAACATAATTTGTTCCAAGATTCTCAGCCAGATAGGCACAGTTGTGTTCATTATCTGATAGGGAGTTCAGAAGCAGAATCAAATTTTGCTGAATGCATCTGTTCACAAACCAAATTGTTCACAAACAGAAGTGTTTGTGAACCTAGGTACTACTGTAAACACTATATTAACAAATACTGCCAGGTTGTACAATAATTGACTAAAATATTTTTCTCTTGTTGTCTTGAAATTTTGCAACCATTGACCAACATGTCCAATTTCACTCTTAACTCTATCACTCAGCCACTGCAACCCACTGCCTACTTTGCTTCTGAGTTCAATTTTTGGTTTTACATATAAGTGAGATCAAGTAATATTTATCTTTTAAAAAGCTTTATGAAATATTAGAAATAATATCAAACTGTCAATATGCTATTATGTTAAAGATTATATATAAGAATAGAATATTAAAAATATTTTAAAAATTACCTTACCATAATGATTTGCAGATTTCTATCAATTTAGATAACCACCCTGCCCTATAGAGTGAGAAAGTATCATCCAAAGAGTAGAAGTAATAGGACAGACTGCAGTCATAGAACTATAACAAGTTCTATCTAAAAATGCAATGGTATGGGAATAACTGTAACAATCTGTTCCACTAAAACTGATGGGAAATACAATTTTAGTAATAGGTATGACAGGGGAAATTGTGTTTGGAAATCTGTTGCAGAGGCTAAAAAAGCCATATAAATATTATAATATTAATATAATATAATATAATATAATATAATATAATATAATATAATTTTTACACTTAACTGAAGCAAAACATTGATGAGGTCTTCCAGAGAATAATAGAGACAATGAATTAATATTAAAAGAAGGAGCATGTTGCTGTTAAGAAACCTATTTTTTAAAAGGGAACTTTATCACACCTGTGAAAATATAGGCTAAGATAATACTATTATAAACCTCTTTCATTTTGTAAATTGATACTGGAAAAATGATGCACTCTAATCTCCACTCAAATTAGGACAACCCCATTGAGGGCTATTGTTAATTGCTGTATTAACCTCATTTTTCAGTAATGCAGCCTTTATGTGAATTTGCTACAAGGTGTTGCCTAACTCAAATGCCAAGTCTCAGCATGTTTTGGGATATTTTGTTGATTTGTCTATGCATTTAGAAAATGTTAATGGGCTGTGTGCAGTTTTAGCTGCTCTGAGTTTACCCCTGCATTTCTCTGTTACCACCATAACCCCTTTCACATTAAATTTGTGACCTGACCCGACACTCCTATGAGCACTTTAAACTGTCTGAATCACTCTACAGGTCCAGAATTTCATTCTGTATATAAACTATCTTTCTAAAACCACAACTTTCACATTTCCTCTTGTCTCCCAGAAGAGAACATTCTGATCATCTCTTCCTCTTCTTATCAGCTTTCTCCTTCCTAAAGAATCATCCTTATCATCAAGCAAACCTATTATTTTCTTCACCTTTCATGTTCCTTTGTCTTAACAATGTCCAAGATGTTCATCCCTTTATCTAAAATGACAGAATTTTCTCAGTTTTCAAGGTTATACACTATGTAGCCATATATAATACAGTCTGTGCATATACACATTTTCTTCATTCATCCACCCATGGACAGTTAGATTGTTTCCATACCTTCTCTTATGAATAATGCTTAAATGAATGTGAAAGTTTGTGTATCATCTCAAAATGCTGAATTTCAATTATTTTAGGTATCTACACAGAAATAAAATAGTTGAATTATGTGTAATTTAATTTTAGTAATTTCAGAATCATCTATATTGTTTTGAAAAATGCTATATCATTTATGGTGAAAAAAACCATCCAGACACCGAAAGAAAACAAAAGCATGAATTCAACTCATATTTTAGAAAAATAGTAGAATGGGGGTTTCCAAAGTCTAGGGAAGTTAGAACATGATGCATTGCATGGAAAGGAAATTTTTTTCCTTTTTTTTCTTTTTGGTACTGGGGATTGAACTCACAACCTTGTGCTTGCCAGGCAGGTGCTTATGCTGCTGAGCTAAATCCCCAGCAACTCTTTTTTTTTTGGGGGGGAGGAACTTTTAATCAAAAAGTGCAAAGTTTTACTTAGGCAGATTTACTAAGTTGGAAAAAAAGAGATAGGGTGATAAACATGATAGGCATCTTTGTCACTTTCTTACCTTTGGGACAGGATACCCAACAGACCCAATTTAAAGGCATAGGGATTTATTTGGGCTTATGTTGATGGTCCACAGTCAGCTAGTTGTAAGCCAGGAGTCAGGGCAGAAGGGCTTGCTGTGCTCCTGGTGGCCAGGAAGCAGAGAGAGAAGGGAGAAGCCAAAGAGAAAGATAAACACTTCAGATTCCATGCCAAGCAATCCATCTTTTTTCATCAGACCCTTCCTCCCAACACTAAGCCAACTGCAGAGACCCATATGAACAATAAAAACATCATAAATATCTAAGATGTCTTGACATCTTAAGTTAATTCTTTTAGGAGTTTAATCAGATCACAGGCTCTAAATTCATGCAGACCTGCTTTCAAAACCATGCTCTACTCTTTGTGCTGCTATTGAAAATGTTACTAAAATTCTCAAAACCTGTGTTTCCTTTCTGTTAGTGAGTATAATACAATGATCTACCTATAGGTTTCTTAACATGTCAGACAAAGAATAGACATAAAACACTTATGCAATCATAAATTCATAAGATTTTTTGAATGATAATTGGAGTAATTGACACAAGGCAGAAATGACACTCTTTTAAATTCTAACTCCTGATTTACCATGGTCAAGAACAATAAATGCCTTTATTTCTTTTATTTATTAACTAATGCAAAACACTTTGTTTTGTCAAAGTAAAATGTTATTTTTTAAAATACAAAGCATTTCTAAATGTTCTTAATAATATTTAAATACATTCTTGTGGCCTTTATGCCATTTAAATGTATATACTACTATTTAAAGTATTATAATTTCTAGTAAGAAAAATATTACTCTGATAGATGGAGTGATTGCGTGCAACTTTGAAGAGAAAAACCAAGAAAACAAATTATTCTTAATGTCCTCAATATCCTTAATATCCTCAATATTCTTAATATTGATGTCTGATTCAATAACCTTCTAGAGTTTGTTTCACATACTTGTTTTTTTGGTTAGAACTTTTCGTTGGATATTGAGTTCAGAATAAAAAAATCACTTAGGGTTTCTGAAACATTGAGAAAATAATGGAAAAAGATGCTTTAAAGAAAAATTACAGTCAGCACACTGGGGCCGGAACTATCAGCAATTCTTGAACTCTGCATCATGTTGGAACTTTGGGCACTGGAGAACAGGCGGCCTACTCGCCGCCCTGGTGAGCAGCTGGTGGCCTGGCAAACCACTGACACACCTGGGCGAGAACTAGCAGTGACTCCTAAGCTCGGCATCATGTTGGAACTTTGGGCTCTGGGAGAACAGGCAGCCTACAGGCCACCCTGTTAAGCAGCTAGGGCCCTGCCAGTGAGCGGGCTAAGAATCAGACATTGATCCATCCCCACCCCCACTCCGTTAGCAAGTAGGCACCAGCAGTCTGAGTATGTTTTTGGGGGATAAATGTATACAGCTTGACAAGTAAGGGGGATTTCCTTCTACCATCTCTTTGAAGGCAAATATTTTTATCACTGTTTTGCTCAGTCTTAATGGTACTGCTTTATTCAATATTCTGTTTTTAAAAGTTTGATATTTCCTTCCATTTTCCTCTATTTGACTGAAAGAACAGCTAATGTGAACAAAATGGGCTGTACTATTGAGCCCATTGCTTGTGTCCTGGTGACCTGCTCTGAGGTTCTATAGTAGTTTTATTGCAGTGTGGTTGCATGGGTTTGTTCTGTCTTGTTCTGCTGTATTTTACTGCCTTCAAAAAAAAAGTAGATAAGAAAGTAACAAAATACCTCTAAAAATCTCCCAACTCCACCAAAGCTGATCCATGGATCATGGATGAGGAGAAACTCAAAAACAAGGCAACAGAATTATATAGGGTGATTAAAAGTATATAACAACAACAAAACAAGTCAGTAAGGTACTGAGCAACCTGAAACAGGATACAATTAAGCAGAAAATGGACTTAAAAAGTAAAAAGAAGAAAAGAAAGTGCTCTAGAGGATATGGCTGCATGTATGTTTGAGTGTGTAGGATTGATAACCATGTTGCTAAGTTGTTACTGGATCATTGAACTTCTTTGCAGTCTCACTGTTTGAATGTACACTTTGTATGTTTTAATTCTGTAACTTTAACAACTAGGTCCAAGAAGACAGTATGTAATTTATCAACTAGTGATTTCTTACTGCTTTTTTTTCTGAGATTCTGTATTGTTTCTACCCCTTTTTCTGTTTTTTTTCCTCTTTAAATAAAATTTAAAAAAAAATTACAAGGTTACTAACAGACACACTAATTTAAATTATTCTTAATATCCTCATTGTTTAAACTGAAAATTTTTATGAGTAATACAATTTTAGCATTAAAATACTTATCAGTCGCATGCAAACCAACACTCACTTGTGAAATATTAAAAAAATCCTAAATTAATGTTAAAGCTTTATTATATAATGGAGACAACATTGAGCTTGAGCTTACTGATAACAAGTTTTAAGATTTTAGTCATTTAAAATTGTATTGTTCTAAATACTATGTGGTCTTCTGACTTAAATCCAAATGTGCAAAAAATAGTACAGGGAAAATCCAAAAAAATATGAATTAAATTTAGTTTTTAGTACTGTTTGTCACTACTGATTTCATGAGTTCAACAGTAGTCATGATAATATTACATGCTAATATTAAGAGTAAAATTTGATAAGTATAGAGGATCTCTACTGAATATCTTGACAAATTTTGTAATCATTTAGTTCTCCAAATAAAATGTTAATAAAATACAGTAAATATTCATAGGTTGTAATTTAGTAAAAAGTTTCACTTGTGTCATTCAATAAGCTCACAGTTTTTGTCTGCTCTCCTTTAAAATAGACATAATAATATTGGCTTGAATTTCCTGACCCATGAGAACAAAGTTTCTACGAATATTGTATATAAAGGAGAAATAAAAAGATGTGAAATATTGGTATCAGCATTATTTTAGAGTCTACACACAGTAAACAAACTGGGAAATTAAGTCAGCTGTAGAAATGAAGTATGGGTTATAAAATAATGTCCAGTCTCAAAATTGCTATGAAAGTGTATCATTCACACTCCATTTTGCAAAATATTTTCATACATATTTTCAAAATTGTAGATCTGATTGTAATTTTTATACTGATTCACGATATCCTTCCACATTTATTACACAAATAAATTGAGATGGAGTAGATTAATGAAAGAAAATTGTGCAGATATAAAAATAATAGTGAAAATCTAGAAAGCTGATGTGATTAATAATAGGAAGACAATTATGTAAATATATGTACTGGAAATTAACAGTGCATGCATTTGTTAAATAACACTTCTAATAGAGTAAAATTACAAGAACAATATAGCAATGAGGACAACTAAAACTTCCTTGTACTCATTTGTAGTGATATTTTAAATACAATTTTAATGTATAGAGGGAGTCATGGAGAGTTTTTAATTTCCAGGCTTATATTACTTTATTTAGGAAAATATTGAAGTTTAAATATTAAAGTTAAAATCTTGGAAAATCTCCACTTCCCTTCATTCCTAAATGAGAGTTGTGTAGTCTGGTGGGCCAGGGGAGCATCTGCAATCTGATGCATGATTCATATCCCGATCTGGATCTGGTCCTGAGTCTATGATTGGTGAGGTGTCATGCAGTCTGGACACCAGATCCTGTTTTGGTGGCAGGATGATTGGGTGATGAAGACATCACACAAGCCTGGAGCTTGGGGCTCTGGAATGTGCCCTATCCTCTCAGCTTGCCTAGAATCTCAGTCCCTGTGTATCAGTCTGGAGTATGAGATCATGGAAGTCTGTCCATTGCAGCTATTTCCTAGAATTCAGGCAATTTTGGTCCAGCAGTGGCAATATCTGACACACATCCCTCAGCTCTTCCCACACTGAAGTTATCCTATTCCACATGGTGCCATTTAGGATTGAGGAAAAATAATGCATGTGATATGCAACTGCCTCTCCCACACTCTTCAGTGAGTCTTTTATTATTTCTATACATGGTAACTATAGCCTTTCTCCTGTTTTTTTTTTACTTTGTGAAAATTTTTCTTCTAATTCATGTTACTCTGGGGTACAAGTGACCACATGTTCTTTACTTCTCTCTGGCTGATTTTCCTCCCCAGAATGTGACCTGACATTGGCTACAGCTTTGTATTTCACATGCTGCTGTCAGCAAGGGGGACTGACTAAAGACCTCCTGTGGCTAAAGAAAATTGGTTTCATTCACACAAGCCCTCATCTTGCCAATAATATGCCAGATAAACACAGAAGCACACGATGTCACCATGACTGATGGCAGCAAGAAAAGACATCAGTGATTCTCTGGTCAGAATTCTGAAGTAATGACTTTGAGGATGCTTGAAGGAGGTAAGTATAGCTGCCTTTGAGGAAACTTTAGAAGCTGGCCTAAAGCCTATTGAAGGGCTGAGCTGGCTTCCTTGAGTTCTGAGAAAGATGTGTGCCAGCACTGCCACCACAGATGTACATAGTGGTACTACATATACCATTTATATCTTTGTCTTACTAGTATTTTAATAACTACATATTAGAGCATGGATGAGTAAGGATTTCTAAGGGTCCCACACTCCACCAATGTCAACAACAGACCATTTACAGGCCAAAACCTTGAATTGTGCTTTGTGATCCAAAGCTAGCACAGAGATACTGTTCTTGTAGCCATTGTAGTGCAACACCATGTAGAAATAATGAAGCACCTGTGGGAGCTGCTCGCTTACCTGCCTGTGCTCCTGGAGCTACCTTGGTTACAGGATCTATGCTAGGTTCATAGAAGTAGCAGCTGGAAATTTTGGAGCACATCTGATATAGGGGCAGAGAGAACTCCAAAGGAGAAACAGACCCTGTGTTCTTCTATCTCTATTATTAATTCAGCATAATCACTTTGAATTAGTCTGTGTTATTGTAGGCAGAAGGTTCTCATTCTTATTTCTTGCTGAATAGTCCTATACTGCCTTTTTAAACCCATTCTCTTCTTAATGGACATTTAGGTTGTTTATAGTTTTTGTTTATAATTAAAACTGGTATAAATCTTCATATACAAGTTTATTTTTGGAAACATATTTTCATTTCTCTTAAATACCTAGGAATGGAATGGCTAATTGGCTACAGATGTGTGTTTCCTTTCCTGATAAATGTCCAAAATATATTTTCAAAATGAGTATACTGTTTAAAGTCTAACAAGAAGTGTATTATACTTGCTACTCTGTACCAACAGCGTCTATCCTTTATTAATTGTGGTGTTTCTTAAAGGTCTGAACTTTAAATCTAATGTGGATTTTGATTTGCATCTGCATAAATGACTGGTGATAAGCAATTTTTCATGTACTTTCTTGACATTTAACTTCATTTTTAACATGTGTATTTTCAATACTTTTGGTGATTTAAAGCATCCATCATAAAAAATGAAATTGAATGTTTGCATGGTTTATATTTTCATCTCACCAGTATTTTAATAGCTACATAATTTGTGGTGACATTTACTCTTATCCTTGACATTGATAATTTATCAGTTTTTTGTTTTCTTCCAATAAATATGACCAGCAGTATATCAATCTTAGTAACTTTCTCAATTTTCTTTTTTGTTTTTTGATTTTTTTCATTCCCACCTTTATTATTTTCCTTTATTCTTTTTAGCATACTCCTTTTGTAATCTTAAAGTGGCAGTTGAACATCTTACTTCGTGATCTGACTTTTTATTCAATATCATTTATATTTATGAATTTCTAATAAATTTTTTTATTGACAGCATCTCAGTAAACATATATTTTGGTTTAAGTTTTTCACATCAAAATAGAATTTCCTTTGATTTCTTTCCTTTTTTTTTGCACAGAGGGTCAAACTCACGACCTCATGCTTGCCAGGCAAGCACTTACACTACTGAGCTAAATCCTTTGGTCTTTGATTTCTTCTTGAACCATGAACTTATTTAGAATTTGTGCTGTAATTTCTATATATTTGATTTCCTAGATTTCTTTCTAGTATTTTCAGTTCCAGTATAGTCAGAGTACATACTTTGAAACATTGGAGTTCATATAAATCTATGGTATCTTATTTTATGGATCAGAATATATTCCTGGTAGCTTTTCTGAAGCCTCCTGGCAAGCAAATGGTGTTCTGCTAGCTTGGATGCAGTGTTCTACAAAGGCAGCTTAGTCAATTTAGCTGGTAGCATTGATCAAAGCAACTTCATCCTGGCTAATTTTAGATTGATTTGTTCTATTAACTATTGACATTCAGGGACTGAAATCTCCAACTGTGGTAAATTGTCTCTTTTCCTTATGGTTCTACAGTTGATTTATGCATGTTGAGGCACTGTTATAAAGCTTTAATCTTTTCACTCTAGAGATTACTATGCAGTTTAGGAAGTTTAAATTTGTAATCCCATAGAAACATTATTAGAATTCTAACAAATTAATACCAATCAACCACTTCCTGTGTAGCCCATGGCAAAAATAGACACTAATTATGGGGAGTCAAGTGGTTCAGCCTAAATGAAGTTGCTACAACCCAGAGCCTAACCTGGATTTTATTAATTTGTGAAGAATGAGGTGGTTTAAGGATGAGTGACTATGAGAATGGCAGGAAATACATGAATATTGTGAGCTAGACTAGGTAGAAGGCCTGAAAGCACCTTGGGCAATATGCAGAGAGAAAAATAGGCAGAAAAACCAATCTGTATAACACAACTGAGATACCCATTAATGATCTGGGACCAGTGCTTCAGTGATATGTAAAGTTTTTTATTTTAAAGAGAATAAAACAAGAGGACATATCTAAGCAGATCAGAACAGAAGAATGTAAGCATCACAGCACTTCACAACAAGACAATTGGATATTAACAGTAGCTTTCATAATGTCTCTTTCTTTGAAATAGATGAGCTTAGCTTTACACACAATAATGTCAAACATAACAAAGTAGAATAAAACAACTCAAGAGAATGGATGTATTCCAAGGCATTCTGAACCAAATAACCAAAGATGAACAATGGCTGCTATATTATCTCATTTTCCATAAAAATTTTGTTTTTACTATCATACATATTAAAATCCAATAAGACACAATGTGATAGAACCAATGGTAATAGAAATACAAAGCATGGTAGGATTTCACAGCAAGGTAATATTAAATCAACACTGGCTGCCATATTGTCTTGTCTTCAAAATAACTATTCATATGATCACATATATTAAGATCAAACAAAACAGAATAAAAGCATCCCAACCAATGAATGAAGACATAAGATGTCAAAGCAGTATAATGGTGAACCATGATTTCCATAAAATCTTATGTACTCTTACCATTTCTTATGCTAGGGAGACTATATGGTATTTATACATGTGAGTTTGATTTATTTCACTTATAAGTATAGATTCAAGATGCATCCATTTATTTATAAATATCTCAATGTGATCATTCTTTATAGCTGAGTAGTACTTCATTGTATAAAAGTACCACAATTTTTTTTATCCATTCTTCAGTTAATGGGCACTTAGGTTGTAAAACTTTTAAACCCTAGATAGTCATAGCCTCTTATCTTAAGGCTAGAACTCTTTGTTGATAGCTCTGAAGCCATGGCTCTTCATCCTACCCAGATCAACCAGATTTTGGGTATCAAGAGCAGGGAAATCAAGCAATTTACATTGCATAGAGCCAATTGAAAGGATATGGAAATAGCCTAGCCAGCTCTGTACATATCAGTACATGGAGATAGGGCTATGTATAGTCAAAGTGGAGATAATTATTCAAGGATAGTTGTCCAGGTGGTTAATTTTGGGTTGATTTGTTCTATTGACTATTTACATGCCGGGATTAAAATCTCCAACTGGGAAGAATAGTCTCTTTTTCCTATGGTTCTGCAACTGATTTATTACTTTGAAGCACTATTACTAAGGCTGTAATAGTTTCACAATACTAATTCTATTTGTTATTTGATACCTTTATTATTATGAAATTAAGTTTGCTTTCCTTGGTAGTATCCTTTGAACTGTAAAAGTACTTGCATAATCATTGTAGTTTCTCCATTTTTATTTTCATTGGTCTTAGCATTATATTTCTTTTTGCATAATTGATCTTGTAAGATTTGTTTCTTATTTAACAAACTGTTTTTAATTTAGTGTTAAGATCATTTTACTTATAATTATTGATAATGATGGGTTTTTCATTTATAATTTACTTTCATATTGATTTATCCTTTTATTTGTTGAATAACATTTTCTTTCTTTTTTGTTGGCTATCTCTTTTTGATTTGTTATGAAAATGGTTGCTTGAATGTTTATGGTAAACAACTTTAACTTATCACAGCAACCTTTCCCTTGATATTCTATCAATTTGAGTGTAATGTATTATTTTTCCCCTGTCTACCTCTCACTGCCATTTCCTCTTTTTACCTATGGTTTTGATTGAGTCAAAACTTTGTTATCAATCTAGAGCAGCACAGAACATTAAGAGAGGAGGCAACTACATAAGAAAGAGTTTAATGAGTGCATGGAAGGAGTCACCACAAAGAAGTCTATGGTAGCTCTCTGCAGACAAAGTGCAGGTTTCACCTCATATAGCCTCTGATGGGAGTAAGGCTTTGGGAACTGATATGAGCTGATATATTTTGGGAGAGGGCAGGGGATTGGGTAAATCTTTACATGCATGAGCTTTGGCAAAGACTTTTGGAAAGAAGAAGCCATAGGGGCTTCCAGGAAGAAGGAGTTATGCATCATCATGGCACAGTTTTCAACCAGCACCATGATGATTGTGCTGTCTCTCAGATGGGGGGGATCTATCAATTTGATTCTCCCACTTCCCAGTTTTATATATTGCTGCCAGACATTTCACAACTTCATGTGTGAAAAATATGAAAAACACCACTTTTATTTTGAAATGAACTCTGTGATCTTGAGCAAGTTGATTTAATTTCTTGACATTTTCTTTTTTATCTGATTCTGAATGAGAGAAATAATACCATCAAAAGATTTTTAAAATATTTAAATCAGATAATGCCCTTGAAATGTCTAAAATAATGACCAATGTATATTAAAATTTTTATTGACTATAAATACATTGAGGATTGTTTTAGTGAACACATGACTAAGACAAAATACTGGGAAATGCTGATGTTAGTAGTAAAATCTTACATAATTATTGCTAATTGGCTTTTTGTCACTGTAATAAAATATCAGACACAGGATACTCTGAACAAGACTTAACTCAGTTCATGCTTTGCAAGCCAAATCTCCAAACAGCTGAGAGCCAGCTAAGCCTTGTCTTCCCTTTGGTTGTAATACCTCTTGGCCAGGATAATAATGCTGAGACTGCAGGAGAAACAAGTGGGAGCATCAAAAACCAGCAGAGAGAGAACAAGATGGGCCAGGCTTGCTCCTTTTATAATGACTGAAAATTTCTTGCCCTAGTATAAATTACTGTATGATTAAGGCTGTGGTCTAACATGGCAGAAGGCCAAAGCAGTAATGCTTACCACTTCCTCCTTCTTATTCAGCTCTAATTGCAACTCCCTTTCCTATTTGCATTCAAAGAAAATTCCAATCATTTCCTTACACATAATCAATGGCCACCCGATGGGCACCACTTCTAATCAGAGTTATATAATCCTCTGCCTCTCTGTATCTGGTTGAAGAAAACAGCTCAACCACCATGGTTTGTGTGCTCCTCTCCATGTCCTCAATAAACCTGTTCTTTTTGCTTCTCTATTGTGCCAGAATACTCTAACAGTGAACACTCTCTGGAGCTTGAGAGGTTACATGAGGCCCATTGTCCAAGACCACAGTTCCAGTATCTGATGGCCCTCTGTTCAGTGTGCACCCTGGGAAAAAGACTGCAGTATTTCAACCTCTGTAGAGATAAATTAAACTATATCTGAGCCATAGCCACTTTGTGTAGTATATAGACATTTAATTCTATAGAAAGGAAATCAACTGAATCATATTATGAATATCATCATCATATTATGAATATAATGCATGTTATGAATATGATGCATATTCATAATGCACATGTGTAGTTTTCATTCTTGTCTTCACTAATAATTTTCAGCCACAAACTTGGGTCTTATACCAATGTATGAGTATGAGTGGAATATTTGCTCTGATTTTATTTCATTCTGATTTATTTCATTTTATTTCATTCTAGTTTTCTTTATATCTCACACTTCAAATCATCCAGCACAGAAATAATAGTCCATTACTGTTACATGGTTCCCATACTAGTAGGATTAGTGGGTCACTGATTTATTTACTCACCTCATGCATATGTGTTTATTTTAATAATGGCTTTTGTTAGGAATCTGACTTTTTGTCTCTCTGTCTCTGTCTATCTCTCTCTCTCTTTCCCCCTCTCTCCACTTCTTTTCTTTCTTATTTGCAGAAATACAGACTTCCTTCAAAGGAAAAAGAAATGTTCCAGCAGGTCTATCCAACTCTTTCTCCTGCTCTTCAGGGGAGAATGGTGGTCAGAACTATAGTAATTTCCTCAATTTCCTGAGCTTATCTAGGTTCTAAATCATTGTGATGGCTTCTTGACACACAGAGTCCAGAGAGTAACTGATACTAAAAATGGACATTTGGTTTAAATCCTGGAAATTCCCTGGAGCATTGAGCAATATAACCTTGGACAATTTAGTAATGTTACTTTAAGGAACACTTTTAAGAAATACTTCTGGGGAAAATAGGTTCTCTATACTTTCAAAATAAATAACCATTATGATCCCTTCTTTGCATATATGTGTCTCTTTGAGTGAAGTATTTTTAGATGCAATAGAAAAGCATTAATTTCTAGAACAAATATAAGCATGCTGTTTTAACATATTTCAAATGTTCTTGTTTGCTTTAAGTATGAGCAGGTATCAGGCAGTTGTATCAGCAGTTGAAATCCTAGGCCATTTTTTATGTAATGAACAAATATTTTATTATGAATATAGCACAGTTGGAAGTTTTTAAATTTCACTCTCTTTGGAAAATTGTGTAATTATCACCTTGGAAATGAAAGGAACACAGTCATAAGGACATTTTCTGAGAAATGACATAGATTTTTGATTCATTATATTGTATTTCATGTGTAAATGCTAGAAAAATATGGCAGCTATAAAACTGAAGATGATAAATAAGGAACCAAGAAATTTTCCTAAGTTTCACAAAACTCACTTAAAGATCATCCACAATTGATGTACAGGTAGTCATTCTAATGAGCCTTGCTTACAAAATGTTAGATCTATTTGTGTTTATTGTGTTATTTAGTGGTGCACATTCAGATATTGATCATTAGTATTTCAACAAGAATAAAAATACTTTGGTCAGTGTTTGGTTTCTTGTGTTCCAAGCAGAGTTCTAGTTTTGGATAACATTTATCCACAGGATTATCTTACTTATCCAGAAAGACTGTATAGCTTTGAAATCAACTACCATATAAAATTTAAACCAAAGATTGAAACAAGTATATGCAGCCAAATTTCAATTCATGTATTTCCCTTGATGGTAAATATATAGATTTGTAGACATCTAGATGACTGATAATTGTGTATCCTCAAAATCTTGCTGATATATAGACAATGCTTGCATAAAATATAGCTATATAAAATATAGCTGTTTATTGCATTTTATTATTTTGTTTTAAATTTTTCTTCATTGATCTAATAATACACTTTCCCTCCTCATGCATAATGACATAAAAGTTTCAAAAATATCCCTTCATTTCCTAATTATGATCCCTATCACCTAAAGTTGTTCATAATGCTACACTAATAATAGTTCCAGGAGCAACATGGACTTACCACCATAAGTACACAAGTTCAAATGTTAACAGTTACACTACTGTAATTCAAAGTCTGAAATAGTGTAAAGGTTTCAAACAGAACAGTAGTACAGCACACATTCATCCATAGAATCATGGATGTAGGGGCTGGGGATTTAACTCAGAGGCATAAATGCCTGTCTTGCAAGCACGAGGTCATGAGTTTGATCCCTGGTACCAATTTAAAAAAAAGAAGAATCATGGATGTATATTGTTCAGGCATCTCACATTGTGTCGCCTTTAATGACATGAGAGTTACAGTGGTAATTCTACTGCTATGCATCTGAAACATCTAAATTTTATGGCAGACAAATGAAGAAGAATTAGAGCATCTACTCTGGAAATCATTAAATCTTTGATTTTTGAAATTCTCTGTTTATTATTGGTTCCTTCTATACAAGAAAGAATATGTTTGAGTTAAATGGTATTTTAATTCTTAAGTCATTCTAATGACTGGATTTTCTCTATTATTTAAAATATTTTAAATTCAACTCTGTTTTATGTGAATTTATATAAAGGAATTCAAAATATCATTTTCATAAATGAAGGATTATTTGTAATCATAATTGTGTCCATACATTTTAATGAATTAGAAAAGCTTATTAAGTTTTATGGAGTTTCTGTTGCTTATGCACAGTTTTAAAGACATACTATCTTCATAGTATAGAGACCAGAAAGTATGAGGAAGATACTGACAGAAAATAATCAAGTTGAGATTATCCCCTCTTGGAAAAATCTAACCTTACTGCTCTACACATATTCTTGCAATAGAAATTCTATAATATTATTTTAATAATGTTAAATTTATTAGATCAATAGGAACATAGATGGCTGCTGCATATGATCTGGGAGTAAAGAGGAATGATCCTCTGAACACTGTTTAATTTGTGACCAATGAGGAGAGCAGTACTCAGAAATACTATCAGGAATGTACTCTTCGTTTATCTTCATGTGAATTCTTCCCTGATCTTACAAATAATTATTTATGCAAAACCATTAGTGATCATGCATCAGATAAGAGCCAAATATTCCTGAGCACAGTTTACAGTTATACTGCATAACATCCCTCATTCACTTTTGATACCCATAATATATTTTATCTGAATATATTTAGTGTGCAGATTTTAAATTACCTGTCCATTTCAATTATTTTTTATGTCTGTAATATTAATACTATTCTAGAGTTTGCCTGAAGATATTTTTTCCATACTAAAATTTAAGTAAGAAATATATACAGATTGTCTTGTTATTTTTCAAGATGTATTGCAAAAAAACTTCAACTTTTTCTACCTCCATTTTTCTTTTTGTCCTGTAACTCAAACGTCAAAATTTATTTTTCAGTTTAACACGCAGTGTGCAAAATGAAGTCCTTACCTTTGTGTTTTGAGATAGATTATCCACCAAACACACAGTTAATGATTAAGGAAATTTAAAAATTCTAAGTACATTCTCTGATTATATGTCTGCAAGCAGTTCAGGAACCTACTCTGTCACTCCCTGAGAGAAGGCACCAAACTGAAAACCCTGTGAACAAAGAATAAAATTAAAAAGTACAAATTAGATAAATGTCCCGCATTAAGTTAAGAATTTTTTATATCTTGGTGTTAAATATTAATGCTAGAACTTCTTTAATTTTGAAATAACAATTTTCAATCATTATATTTTTACAATTTAATATATTATATATATATATATATATATATATATATATATATTTTTTTTTTTCAGTATTATCAATATGATAGCTTGAAAAATTTTTCAAGCACAGATGATAGAGAAATTGGAACAAAAACAAATATTAGTATGTTCATTTATGTATTAGTTTCTGTGATTTGTTTGAGTAGCTTCTGTGACTTTTTTGGTAATCTGTATATGATTGTGATCCTATTACAAATACTTTGATCTAAATTCATTTTTTCTCAGATAATTATTTGTGTATTCCATACCATATATGGAAAGTCAGAGGAACACATCAAAATTTATTCTTGTGGGTTTTTCTTCTGATCTGAACATACAAATATTTTACTTTGTCTTCTTTTTGTTTTGTTATGTGGCCATATTGGTGGGAAAGCTTCTAATACTCATCTCTGTCTGCTGCAGTTCCCTTTTTAATCATCCAATGTACTATTTTCTCAGTCATTTGTCCTCTATGGACATCTGCTATACCTCCTGTGTGACACCTAAATTGATTGGTGATCTACTACAAAGAAAGATCATCTCCTATAGGACCTGTGCATTACAGATCTTGGCCATGCATTTCTTTGGAATGATCATAGTTATGGCCTTTGATCACAATATTGCCATCTGAAAACCTCTCTTCTACGTGATCATTATGAAAAAAACTAAGTGCAACCTCCTTATTGTGGCTTTCTGGGCTGGCAAGTCTGCCCATTCCTTTTCCCAATTTTCTATGACAACCTGGCTGCCCTTCTGTGGTCCCAACAAAATTGACAACTACTATTGTGATATTTTTCCTGGGCTAAAAGTTGCATGTACTGATACCTACATCATGGGTGTGTTCATGGTTGCCAGCTCAGGAATCGTTGCCTTAGTAACCTTTGTCCTCTTGTTTGGGTCTTATGTCATCATACTGTTCACATTAAGATACCCCTCATCTGAGGTCTCACTCACATCATTGTTGTTATCTTGTTCTTTGAACCTCCCATCTTTGCTTACCTGAGACCCCCTACCACTCATCCTGAAGACAAAATATTTGCTATCTTTTACACCATTATTGCACCTATGTTCAATCCCCTAATTTGTACCATGAGAAATTCAGAGATGTAAAAGGCTCTTAGAAAAGTTTGGTATCAAAAGATATTTTCAGAAAACAAACATAATTGATTTGTTCTACTTATGCTAAATAATTTTATGCAGCAGTTCAAGTTTATTTGACAGCACCAAGGAACATTATTAGATATTTTAGTTTTAATTTTAATTTTATTAGAGTGTGTTTGCAGCATATGACATTTTCATTCATCTTGGGAATAAGGTACATGTGCAATGAAAGAGTTTATTTTTTACGTCCACTTTCCAGCCATCTCTCCCCCCTTGTCTGGAAGCTGCTTTCCCCATCTTCATTCTTTTCATTATTATCCTTAGCTCATGTTAATGAACTACTATGCTTATGTTCATTGTGGGTAATCGGTACTTGCATATGGCATATTGTATTCAAATCCTTGAATGCAAATCATTCTTTTATAAATGTCAAACATCAGGGACTAAAATAATGTTAATGAAATAAAACTTTCACTAGTAAGTGTGAGAATGAGTATAAAAGTATATTTATACTAAAAAAGATTATAGGCTAAGGAATAATACTTTTGTTAAATAAAATAATCAACTCTGAGACAGATGCAGAATTTTAATACTTGTTTTCTTTGAAATTTAAACAGCAGACTAATCAAATGTTTTAACATTCTTTAGAAACCACACAAATGGGTTTACCAAACTCAAAATTAATTTATTTTATTACTGAGGTTTATATAAGATATAAAGCTAATATTATGAGATTCTAAAATTAATTAGATAATGACAATTTTCACTCTGTTAATTTTGTTTCAAAAGTGAACAAAAGGAGTTGACCATACCAGTCCTGTGAAGGTAACACATTCCTCCCACTTCCTTGAGAGGTTCCATCACAATGCCAGATGTATAGAAGTCAGACACTAATTCAGTTACAATTCTTATGGAAGAATTAGTATCAAGGAAAATGGTTTAAAAATACAAATTTTCCTAGAGTGCATTTTTATCTGATGCTATTCTTTCCTTTATCTTTGGAAAAAGTGAGAGCAACAAAAGCACAGGAATATATAGACAAATCTATATATACATATACATAATTAAATATATACTTTATGTATATATATACTTATATATACTTACATATACTTAAAATTATATTATGTTTGTATTTTAACTAAAATGATTTTGAGGTTAAATATATTTCACCAACTAAATTTTGCAACACCTATAAACTTTACATTTTTTAAAAATTTGTATCACAACTATGATTTGATTTATGCTTACAGTTGCATTTTTAAATTTCTCAGATCCTTTTCAGTACTGGTGCCCCCTTGAAAATGTTGGTTTAAATTCTTGTCTGTGGAGAAAGTTTTCATAAGAAGTTAAGACACAGAGGGAGCTATTGCAGCACCTAAAGTAACACAAAAGAGAGAAAGATGAAGTTGCAATTGTAGGCATACTCTGCAATCTCAGCTACTTGTGAGAAGGAGGTAGGGAGTTAACAAATTTGAGGCCAGTTTGGGCAATTTAGAGAGAATGTCTTAGAAAACAGAAAGAAAAAATAGAAGAAGAGAAAAAGGAAAGAAGGAAGGAAAAAGGAAGGAAGTAGGGAGGCAGGAAAAGCAGAAGAGAAGGAAAGAAGGAAGAATAAAAGAATAAAAGGAAGGAAAAGATAGAACAAAATGGGGAGCAGCTTAGTGGTAAAACAGTGCTTTGCTAGCAGATGTCAAGACCCTGAGTTCTGTACCCCTCAAGACACACACACACACAACACACACACACGATTAAAGGAAAGATGAGTTGATGTAAATGGGAAGGGCAACTTTAAATTCTCCACAAACTCTCCTGAAACTTGACTCCATAGGTAGAGGTGACCTCTGTATAGGCAAAGAGAAGTGAGGACTAGGCTTTACGTGATTTTGGACCAAGAAGAACATGTAGTATCCAGCGTCCCACCCAGGGTTTATTAAAGAAAAGTAAAAGGCATTGAGAATTAAATTAAACAACTTGCACTTTACACAGAAGAGACAAAATAAACAAAGAAAAAGTACAAATGAATAGACATTAAGGAAATGTATTAGCATGAGGATTCATTTTCTTCCTGTATTCCTTACAATACACAATAAATGCAGAGGAATGAAGAATGTACATTACTCTTATTTAGAATAATATCAGAGAATCCTGGATATTGATATGTGTAATTGCAGGACATAGAATGTCCCTGGGGGGTTTTGTGAGGGGCTAGTTGCCAGCTAATGGACTTTGGGGACCTGGTTTGTCCATGCAAGATCTAACTTACTCCATGGCTTCATAATTTGACAGCATTACTAGGACGAAATGGAAACTAAAAGAAGACGTCACTAGGGGTCTGGCTTTGGAAACTACAGCTGGTGCCTGGCATCTTCCTCTCCGAATTTTTCTTTCTTGCTGTTGCCTGAATGACATAAGTTGAACAGTTTTGCTGCATCTTCAGCCAGGGTATAGAGATGGCTGACCATGGACCCAAACTTCTCAAACCATGAACCAAAATAAAATTTTCCTCTTTAAACTGTTATTCTCAGGTACATTGTCACAGTGACCAAAAACTTACTAAAAACCTGGATAAAAATAATGAAAATAAGATGACAATAAGAAAGGAAGGAAATACAATTCATTCATAAGAGATTTGGCATTGTCTACAAGAGAAAACTCCAGTGCTGCAGGGAAAAATTTCAGTCCAGCCTTGATTTTTTGAGTCAGAGAATTTGAAAATAAGAAAAATAAAAAAGGAAATATAGCCTTGGAATAATGCTAAGAACAGTATAGACATGTTAACAAAGTTGTAAGTCTTTACATAGTAGGAAAAATTTACATATGTCTAAAAATAATCCTTGGCATTAATTGGCATTTATTATATTTATCAAATTGTAAATATTTGCTTTTCATTTTGCACTGACAATAAAATGATTTTATGCCCTTCTTAGACTCAAGAGTTTTGAATACTACATACTACACATAAACTAAAGACTATTATTTTTGGTCCTCTTGTAGTTCAATGCAAATCTTCACAGAATAAATCAATAATAATAACTTTGACTTGAATGTTAATAGAATTCATATTTTTCTACTAAACTTTCAGTATACCTCTGTTTCTTATTTTTTTAGATGCCTAAACAATGTATAAGCAAATCGAGGGAAACAAAATTAAAGAGAGGATAATTTGTGCTTGTGATCCACTGAGTTATAGATAATAAATCTTATCCAAAGAAGATTGGTAATGAAAATGTTCACATTAAAATGGGAGGAACTGAGTGCCCAGCAAGCTAACTATCTTGTGCCAGAGGAGGTAGCAAAACCACTTGTTTGGAATCTTGACTGAGTCGAAACTTCAAATAAAAACTAAACAATGTGGCTGTTCAAATAAAGTGATAGTAATGAGATGAATGAAAGGGTTGTAGGGAGAATTAGGGAGATGAAGATCTCCATAGTTCTAAGGACCAAAAGGAAGCCCCCTGGAGCTTGAGGAGCAATGATAGATTTGTCTATGATTGCAAAGAAAAGAACTGAGTTTTTTTTTATTCCAGGAATCAAACTCACGAACTTCTACTTGCTAGGCAGGTACTTATGCCACTGAGCTAAATCTCCAGCCCTAAGAACAGAATTTTAAAAGTTTAATATAGTGTGATATACTCAATGAATTAGAAACAAACAGAGAGCTACTGTACTGTAATAGATGAACAATGTCCATCACACTCCAGGAGGCCAGGAGCTGTGAAGCTGTACTCTTCTAAAGGAGAAGGATGCAGAGAAGGAGGGAGCCAGAAGTGGATAGCTTAAATCACCCAGTTGTGCAAAAAATGCATGGAAAAAGCAGCAGTTCCCCCAACATCCTTCAATTATATTTTTAAAATGACATTATCAACCATTAACAGAATTTAATGAGTTCCAGAAAAAATCTTGATACTGTTTTCATATTTCAAAGAGATAACTTAGACTCTAGAGAACTAGATATCATGGAACATGAATTAATATACCAAAATCAATTTTCCAAAAACATTAAACAAAGCAAATGAAGGAAATCATGAAACCATTTAGCTGTGTGCCTATTTGGTCAAAATGAAAGCTTGCTAACAATGGAGAAAGATGTGGATGAAAGAGAGCTTTTCAAGCCATGCTGCATATAAACTAATGGAATTCTCTGGAATGTATTTTACAGCATTTTTCCCATACATGAATCATGTTATTCTTCAAGGGATGTAGGAGCAAAATATTAAAATTATCAAAGACTTGGAAAGGAACCCAAGCTATGCTTGCAACTATAAAGATATATTTCCAATTTCACTGAAAATTCATGTATTGATAATCTAAACCTAGTTTTTTTAAAACATGTTTTCTGATGATAGAATACTAAAAATACTGTTATATTCTGAAAAAATATTTTCTGTACTTCACTATAAAATTATCATTTTTTAAAATAAATAATTTAGTCACATTTAAAAGCTGAGAAGAAAATAAAATCATTTTGTCACTGAGTATAATGATTCAGTTTTTTAAAAAGTGATTGCAGGCTTATACACTATTATTTATGATTGTAAACATTGATGTCCCTCCCTCTAATAGGAAGCACTCATTTGTCAACTTGTTGTGTGTAAGGAGTATTATTTTAAATTTGCCTATGTAAATCAAGAGGAATAGCACAGCTACCTTAGCTTTGGGTCATATGTTTTCTTCAGTGCTTTCTATACTGTTGCTAAATAGGTAATGTTTTTCCTATCCAAGATCAAAAGTTGGATGAGGTGAATGCCATATTCACTTTGAGTACAAACAGTATGATGGGCAGGATACATTATATTGGTATATTACTTAAATGCTAATTTCTCAGTAAAAATACAAACATGTTAAACAAAAACGAGCTTCTACCTTGAATTTTCACAGAGCCTCTACTTGGCTTCACCCAGTCTGACTCATCCAACATGGCATCAAGCAAGTGACTCCCAGTTGCTCCCTCCCAGTGGCTCCCTCCCTGAGTCTACCTGCACGTTGCCTCCGCCAGAACAATGTACATCTCTGTACTTTGAGCAAGTGTAACAATCTATATAACTTACTTTCCTTACAAAATATAACCTAGCTAGGATTGAAAATTGTATAGTTTGCCTGTCCATAGGAAATTTACATATCATTACTTCCATATTAATAATAAGGGAGAAGGTTCAATTTATTAATTTATTTCTATTACACTATGGTTCATTCCATTCTTTCTTTTTCATGTAATGTTAATTTTATTATCAAATATCCCTTTAGTCCACAAAGTAATCAAGCAAAGTTCAAATATATAAAAAATTCATAGATAACCTCTGCAACTCTGACACATGTTTTATCAAGATAGGATATCACTTCAAAGAGAAATGTTGTATGTGATTTCCAGGGAAATATCCTTGTTTTCATAACCCAAGTGCACAAAATTTGGACAAGTGACACCCCTTTACATACACACACATAGAAGTACACTTGAAAACACATGTCCACAGATATGTACACATATGCAGACACAATGCACATGTAACTGATAGATTATGAGAATTCTGCACAAGTAGTATAAAACATGAAGTTTAAAATATAACTCTAGACAAAAAGAGCATCATACATTTATATAAAAATATAATGAAGGTGAAAAATGTAACAAAATGACACAAATAACTGTAATCATATATTTTAAAAATTCAATAATGATATTACATAATAGTCTATTAATTACAGTTTCAGAAAATGTTAAATTTTTAAATGTTTAAAAAATCTTTTATTTTAAAGAAAATAAAACAAAAGAAGACAGATCTAAGCAGATCAGAACAGAACAATGTAAGCAATACAGCACTTCACAACAAGACAATTGGATATTAACAGTAGCTATCATGCTGTCTCTTTCTTTCAAATAGTTGAGCTTAGCTTTACACACAATAATGTCGAACTTAACAAAATAGAAAAAAACCACTCAAAAGAATGAAAGTATTACAAGGCATTCTGAACCAAATAACCAAAGGTGAACAGTGGCTAATATTTTATCTCATTTTCCATAAAAATTTTGCTTATACTATCATACATATTAAAATCCAATAGAACACAACATGATAGAACCACTGGTAATGCAAAAAGAAAAGCATGGTAGAATTTCAAAGCAAGATGGTATCAAATCAACAATGGCTGCCATATTTCTTTTCTTCAAAGTGACTATTCATACCATCACATATATTAAGGTCAAACAAAACAGACTAAAACCATTCCAACCAATGAATGAAAACATAAGACTTCAAAGCAATATAATGGTGAACCATGATGACCATAAAATCTTCTGTACTGTTACCATTTCTTACACTAGGGAGACTATATGGCATTTATACATATGGGTTTGATTAATTTCACTAATGAGTATGGATTCAAGTTGCATCCATTTATGCATAAATATCTCAATCTGATCATTCTTTGTAGTTGAGAAGTACTCCATTGCATAAAAGTACCACAATATTTTTTATGCATTTCTCAGTTGATAGGCACTTAGATTGTTTCGAAGATCTGACTATTACAAATTGTGCCGCTATAAAGATGGGTCCACATACATCACTGTGGTAAGATGTTTTCAGATCTTCTGGGAATATGCCTGAAAGTGGAATAGCTGGGTCAAATGGGACCTCCAAACCCAGTTTTTGAGGAATCTCTAGATTGACCTCCATGGTGGTTGCACCAGTGTATACAACCACCAACACTGCAGAAGAGTTCCCTTTTTGCTATACCCTCTCCATCATTTGTTGTTGGTAGTTTTGTTGATCCTGGCCATTCTTTCTGGAGTGAGATGGAATCTCGGTGTGGTTTTAATTTCCATTTCTCTAATGACAATGATGATGAACTATTTTACTTCTTTCATTAGATTAATTCCTAAGTATTTCATTTTTTTGGAAGTTACAGTGAAGGGTATGGCTTCTCTTATTTCTCTTTCAGTGATTTTGTTTTTAGTGTATAAGAATGCTACTGATTTTTGAGTATTAATTTTGTATGCAGATACATTGCTGAATTTATTCATTATATCTAGGGGTCTTTCAACAGAGGTTTGGGGGTCTTCTATGTAGAGTATCATGTCATCTGAAAATAATCATAATTTAACTTCTTCTTTTCCTACCTTTGCTCCTTTTATTTCTCTCTCTTGTCTAATTGCTCTGGCTAGTATTTCCAGTACTATGTTGAATAGGAGCAGGGATAAGGGACGTCCTTGTCTTGTGCCTGATTTCAAGGTAAAGGCTTTCAGTTTAGGGCCATTTAATATGACACTGGCTGTTGGTTTGTCATAGCTGGCCTTTATCATATTGAGGTAAAGACCATCTATTCCAATTCTCTGTAAGGTACTTATTATGAATGGGTGTTGGATCTTATCAAAAGCTTTTTCTGCATCTAGAGAAATGATCATGTGATTCTTACTTTTGGCTCTATTGATATGGTGGGTAACATTTATTGATTTACATATGTTGAACCATCTCTGCATGCCTGGGATGAATCCCACTTGGTCATGGTGTATAATCTTCTTAATGATTTGCTGCATCCTGTTTGCCAATATTTTATTGAGAATTTCTGCATCTATGTTCATTAGGGAGATTGGCCTGTAGTTCTCTTTTTTAGTTAGGTCTTTTTCAGGTTTTGGTACTAGATTGATATTTGCTTCCAGGAATGACTAAGGAGAATTGCTTCCCTTTCAATTTCACTGAAGAGTTTGAGGAGTGTAGGCATTAAGTCCTTCTTTGTATTTCTTGTTGAATTCTGCAGTCAATCCGAGTGGGCCTGGGCTCTTCTTTGTTGGTAGGGACTTGATTACATTTTCAATTTCATTAATAGAAATTGGGTTATTCAGCAGTTTTATATCTTCTTCATCCAGCTTTGGTGATTCATATGTTTCTAGGAATATGTCCATTTCTTCTGTGACATCGAACCTATGAAAGTAGAGGTTTTTGAAATAGTTGTTGTTGATCTTCTGTATTTCCACAGTGTTGGTAGTGATTTCACATTTTAATTCTGTATTGCATGAATTTGAGTCTTTTCTTTTCTTTTTTAAATTAGGTTGGCTAGGGATTTATCAGTTTTATTTATTCTTTCAAAGAATGAACTCTTTGTTTCATTGATTCTTTGTATTGTTTTCTTAGTCTCTAATGCATTAATTTCTGCTCTGGTCTTTATAATTTCCTCCCTTCTTTTGGCTTTGGGCTTGGCTTGCTCTTCTTTTTCTAGATGTTTGAGGTATAATATCAGGTTGCTTATTTGTGTTCATTCTATTTTCCTAATGTGGGAACTCAGCGTAATAAATTTTCCTCTATGTACTGCTTTCATTATATCCCACAAGTTCTGGTAAGTTGTATTTGTATTTTTGTTTGCTTGTAGATATTGTAATAATTTCTTCCTTATTTTCCTCTGTGAACCACTGATTGTGCAAGAGTGTATTATTTAATTTCCATGTGTTTGTGGGATTTTTGTAGTTATTTTTATTATTAATTTCTAGTTTCATGGCACTGTGATCCCATAACATGCATGGGATAATTTCAATTCTTTTGTTTTTAGCTAAATATGTTCTGTGGGTTACTATATGGTCTATTTTAGAGAATGTCCCATGTACTGCTGAGAAGAATGTATATTATGATGCTGTTGCATGGTCCACTCTGTATACATCTGTCAAATCCATTTGTTCACAGGTGTGATTCAGTTCTGTTATTTCTTTGCTGATTTTCCATCTCATTGATCTATCCCTTTGTGTCAATGGCATATTAAGGTCTCCTGTTATAACTGTGCTATTGCCTATTTGATTTTTCATTTCTGTTAATACTTGTTATGTGTAGTTGGGTGCTCTGGAATTTGGTGCATATATATTTAAGATTGTTATCTCTTCCTCTTGCAGTTTTCTCCTAACTAGTATGTAGTGACCTTCTTTATCTCTTTGCACCATTCTTGGTTTGAAGTTCACATGGTGTTCAAACAGCATAGCTACCCCCCCTTTTTGAGTTCCTGTTGCATGGAGTATTGTTATCCATCCTTTGACTTTCAATCTATGAGTTTCCTTTTGGATTAGATGGGTTTCTTGTAGACAGCATATTGTTGGATTTTTTTTTGATCCATTCTGCTAATCTGTTTCTTTTAATTGCTGAATTGAGTCCATTTACATTAATGGTTATAACTGTCACATATTAGTTTATTGTTGACATGTTATCTTTCTAAGGTTGTATCTTAACTTTCCATTCTGTTTGATTGTCTGTCTTGCTTAGTGTTTTTTTTCCTATGTGTATCTAGAATGTCTTTCAGTATCTTTGTGGGGTTGGTTTGGTCATTATGAAGTTCTTCAGCTGTTCTTTGTCATGGAAGTATCTTATTTCTCCATCAATTTTGGACAGTTTTGCAGGGTACATCTCTCTGGGTTGGTTGTTGCTTTCCTTTAGGATCTGAAACACTTCACTCCATGCTCTTCTTGACTTCATTGTTTATGTTGAGATGTCTGATGTGCTTCTGATAACTTTTCCTTCAAAGGTGATCTGTCTTTTCTAACAGCTTTTAATATTCTGTTCTTATGTTGGATTTCTGGGATGGTGATCATTATATGTCTGGGTGTAGTTTTGTTTTGGTTATGGCTACTTGGAGTTCTACATGCTTCACTAATCTGTATGTCAGTTTCCATACTCATGTTTGGGAAGTTTTCAGCTATTACTTCTGTAAATAGCCTCTTTATATCATTTGTGTTGTCCTGTTATTTTTCATTTATCCCTATTAATCTTATGTTGTTTTTCTTTGCATCATCTTGCAGCTGTTGAATTATTTCATGATTTCTTGTTATTTTTAGAAGATCTTTCCTTTCCTGTTCACTAGCTACAATCTTATCTTCACTTTCTTTGTGGTGGTTTTTGCAACTTTCAACAGAATTTTTGATTTCCTGTATATCTCTTTGAATCTGCTTCATGTATTGTTTGTTTTTTAAACTGTTCATTCAGGGATTCTACCATTTTGCTTTGTTCCTCTAATTTTTTAGCTGTATCTTCATTGGATGCATTCAGTATTTCTTTCACTACTTTTATCATTTCTTCTTTTACCTGGGAGATTATTTCTTATTTGAGTTCCCTCAGAGCTTTCTGTACTTGCTTGTTTATTTCAGTTGATATCATTTTAGGCATTTCAGGTGTATGACTAGTATTTTCTTCTATGTACATGGCTCCTTGTCTTTCTTGCGATGGGCTGGAGGTTTGAGATTGCATTTTGGTCTTTCATTTTGTCATTTCCCTATATTTCCATATTTCCAGTGATGTTCCAAAGCTTTCCTTGGATGTGTTGGAAGTCACTTCCTGTGCCTTCTGCTACTGAGACTCATGTGACTTTGGCTCCCCTTGTGCAGTGGGCCTGGTTTCCCTGGTTGAAAGAAGTTCACTAGGTGTGGTCTACTGAAGCCTGAGGAACCAGTGTCCTAGGAGGCTGGGTGGGCACCCAGCCACCAGGATTGGTGATTCCAAACTTTTCCTGGGCCTGATGTGGTGAGGTGCAGCTCACTTTGCAGTGGCAGTATGGGCCTGGCTCCCCTTACCGCAGGTCTGGCTCCCCTGGTGGAATAGGTTCATCCCATTCTAAGTGCTTCTCATAGTGTCCTGTCATTTGTTTTTCAGCTAAATCTATTGAATTTTAAGTGCAATGGATCATGAAACATACAAATAATGTCACAGAATTTATACTTTTGAGACTTTCCCAGAGCAAGAGAATTAAAAACCTCTATTTTCTATTGTTCTTACTTTTTAACATAGCTATTTGGGTGTTAAATGTACTAAACATGATTTCTATTCCTTGCAGTCAGCTAATTGACCAGCCCATGTACTTCTTCCTTAATTATCTTGATCTCTCAGACCTATGCTAAATCTTCACTGTGACACTCATACAAGTCACCAACTTGCTGAAACAAAGGAATGTGGTTTCTTACACTGGACACATAGCTCAGCTTTGCAGTATGCACTTCTTTGAGAGTATCGAGGTTATCCTCTTCACAGTGATGGCCTATGACCACTACATCACCATCTGCAAGCCCCTGCACTATGTGATCATCATGAGCAGGTAGAAGTGTAACCCGGTGGTCACTGCCTGCTGCTCAAAAGCTTTTCTGCACTCCTCTGTCCAGAGCCTCCTCATGACTAACCTACATTTCTTCAGCCCCGGTGAAATAGACCACTATTTCTGTGACATATACCTTTTGCTGAAACTGGCCTGTGCTGACACATGCAGAACCAGGATATTCTTGGTGGTTAAAGTGGCCATGAGGTGGCTGGTGGCATTTGTGGTGGTGATGCTGTCTCACATGCTGATGGTGTTCACCACCAGGCCTTACCCTGCAGGGAACCACCAGACAGCCCTGTCCACCTTCAGGCCCAAGGTCATGCTTGTTGTTTTGTTTTATGGTGTCCTATTCATTTACCTGACACCAGCCACTACCTTTTCAGAGGACAAAGTGTTCATTCTTTTTTACCCCATTCTAACCTGCCGGAGTCCAGCTGCAGCAGGGCTCAGGGGTCCCAAAGGTGGTCAGGGAGTCGGTGAGTGAGAGACAGAAGACACTGGACTCCAGTCTGTGAGTGAATCTGAATGTACTTTATTTTTTAGAAGCTGGAGCATATATTTGCTAACTTTTGGCAATAACTTAAACCCCAAGCAGGAAGCATCCCAGGCTTAGGGCCAGGCATGGATAATCTTAAACAAAATGTGTTAATTAACTTTTTTCACCTTTGTTACACTTTAATCTTGTTACTTAATTAGCTTGGGAAATGTAAGCAGATGCACCTGGATGCCCACAGGAGGGAGAGATGGAGCAGCAGCTGTGAAGCTATCATGCCACTCCCTACATTTTTTCCCTCATCACTTATGGGAGTATGGCAGGCCATGTGAGTATAGCGCCTGTCTTGGGTCAAGGACTCTTCATATGAATCCAACCAGGCCTTACCCATCATGGGCCTGCAGGACAGCAATTGGTCCTGTGCCTGTCTTAGGTGGCCAGTGGCGTAACATATGTGTCCTAGTTGCCCATCTCTGGCTGCCTGTAGGACAGCGCCTGTCTTAGGTCAAGGACTCTTCATATGAACCCAACCAGGCCTTACCCATAATGGGCCTGCAGGACAGCAATTGGTCCTGTGCCTGTCTTAGGTGGCTGGTGGCATAAAATATGTGTCCTAGTTGCCCATCTCTGGCTGCCTGTCCAGTGTA